>JAMQGT020014415.1:0-50266 GCA_024447675.2 Pterophyllum scalare
CTTAGATTGCAATGATTTAGATGAGTCCTTATTGGAGGGCTCATCTGTGGTGGCATGACAAATGTCTGTGTTTCACCAAAGCAGATGAAACTGTTATAACTCAAATGTAGAATCTCAAATTTGTCTCGAATTTGTTACACTTTGAATACACTGTAGCCAAAACCTTTATTCATCTTGTTCTTAAACTCAGTAATTTATAAAAAAAAATAATCTTCTTTTAACTGTAAACAAACATTGGATTTCTTTTTTCTACACCTGCTTCAGGCTCACAGACCTCACCACCCATTCAAGCTAATGTCACTGGTTCAACAGCAGTGGACAACAGCACAGCAGCTGAAGGGGAGCTCCGTCTGGTTAAAAGAGGTAGTACTCAGCTCCTGCTCTGGCAGGGTGGAGATCTTCCACAGTGGGCGGTGGGGGACAGTGTGTGATGATTCTTGGGGCCTGGTGGATGCTCAGGTGGTGTGCAGACAGCTGGGCTGTGGCAGGGTCCGCTCAGCAGCGACAAATGCACAATTTGGACGGGGCACAGGACCCATCTGGATGGATGAAGTCACATGCACAGGCCGTGAATCGAAGCTCTCTGAGTGCGGCCACTTAGGGTTTGGATCTCACAAATGTGACCACAGCGAAGACGCCGGTGTGATCTGTGAAGGTAAATTTGAGCAGCTGCAGACACTGAGGTCCCACTTTTTTACTGTCTGTCTTCACTTTTAAGTCTTGTTATTTCTTTGTTCACAGCTTCAAACATTTCGACACCAAACCCGATTCTGCATCATTTTCCTTCATCTACCTCTGAACCAGCAGCAATGACATCAGCACAGAGTTTAACCTCCACCTCAGGTAGCTACAGCCCTTCAATATCATTAATGAGTGTGTGTGTGTGTGTGTGTGTGTGTGGGTGTGTGTATATATATATATATATATATATATATATATATATATATATATATATATATATATATATATATATATGGTGTGTGTGTGTGTGTTTAATGGAGACGTGGTGATTTCCTTAAAGAAGAAATTGCAATCTCACCTACAGGCTGTTTTAAAGCCTGCAGGACACACACACACACACACACACACACACGACGTAACACAACAAGGAAAACACCTGGGAAGGACAGGTGGACTGAATGAACCGAATGAGACGGGGAAGCAAAAGGGAACACAATACACAGGAAACAGGAGACTGCCAAAATAAAACAGGAAGAGACCAAATATGATACAAACGCAGACTTGACACAACACACAGAGGAACCAAACACAAAACCCTGGAACACTGGAGAGCTGGGGCTGTAATATACTAAACAATATTCAAGAACATGACTCTAGTAACTAAAATAAGTGAGACATACCTGAAAATACAAACTACAAAACCCATAATAAAACTAAGGCGAGAGCAAACTAAAAAACACAAAAAAATTAAACAGTAACAGAACATCAATGAACAAAAACACAAACACTGGGCAGACGGCCATCGAGGGAATTTGTCCGAGACACAAGAGTGTTTTTCAGTTCAGAGGACGCTGCACTGTGAATTAAAGTGTTTTTGTTTGGAAGCAGGTGTAAGTAAATATTTTAGCAATTTACTTTAATTTCAGTTCGGTTCAATTTATTTATGATCAATCATAAATGCACAATAACAATTTACTCCTCAGGGTCCCCTGCTGCGCTCCAGCTGAATGGAACACAAATTTTTGTACAATGGGAATAATGGGAAGTAGAATAGCTCCCCAAGAACGGCTCTTGATTGGAAGTGGGCCGCAGCTTTTAGCAAGACTGCTGAGCTTACGGTTATGGCTCCTAGTTCAGGGAGTTTAGTCTAAAATATTTCAAATACTCCATTATAATATGTAATTGTTCTTTATTAAAGGAAATTTTCATATTTATTCATATGCTACGGCAACATATTGAAAATTGCATATTGATTTTATGTGTGATATAAACAAAAGGTTTATAATTTAAGTTATTTAATTATTCTTTCTTCTTCAGTCTCTCATCCAGGTTTCTTTGTGCTGTTGGCCGTTGTAACTGTGGTCGTTCTGCTGTCATCAGCTGTCTTCATCTACAGAAAGAGAGGCGGGAGCTCCTGTGGTGAGTTATCATCCAGCCTTATAGGTTTTTTTTTTTTAAATTAACTTAAAAAAAATTTTATGCGGTCGGTTGCCTAGCAGTGCTGCTCCACCACAAGGGTTCAAATGCACCACCAGGACCTTTTTGTGCAGTTTGCGTGTTCCCCCTGTATTTGTGTGGCTTTTCTCCAGGCACTCCAACTTCCTCATACAGTCCAAAGACATGCAGTTAGTGAGGTTAGGTTAACTGATCCCCCACGACCCTGAAAGGTGGAAGAAAATGAATGGCTGATAGTTTTAATGTGGCTCTCTGATGTAGTGGTTTACACATTTGCTTAGTAAGCTACCTGCTGTTGTGGTCCCTTCTGAACAAGGGAGCAGCCAAAAGCAGCTTCTCTTTTTTTTCTTAAATACATTAATTTAAAGTGTTTCTCCTGGAATTGATAAATCATTAGCTCTAAATTTGCTCAAGTTCTGGAATAAAACTTGGTTTTCTCTCTTTACTATAGGTTTGAAGAGGAGGAGAAACTCAGACCAAACTGAGGTGACTCATCTGTATTTGTTTGCTTTCGCTGTCATTTTGTAAGATCTTTACTTCTGCACTATAAAGAAACTCACTGTGATTGGTTCACACAACGTTGAATTTAAATAGGGAAATATTCACTAGAAAATAAAATAAAGTTGGTATTCTACACCCAACACTCAAATCCCCTTCACTTCTACATTAATCAGTCATTTACAGGAACTATGGATTAGATATCTGTATGTAGTTTGAGCAAACAGCTCTTTTTCAGGTGTGCTGGCTTTTCTTGCCAGATCATTTAATGTACTGTTTGTGATTTTGTTCCTTTTTTTTTTTTGCAGATTGCTCTCTATGAAAAATTTTCTCCAGCCTCCACATGTGAAGACTTGACTTACTAGAGCCTTGATCCAGCCAGCAGGGACCAGAGCCAAACCTATTCTACTCTCACATACACAAAGTGACCAGTTTTCATAAATACATGCAGATCAATAGAAATGTGGTTGTTGCTTCCCCTCCCTATCTCTCAGCCTGTTTACATTGTTGTAGCTTATGTTCAGTTTTAGCAGTTGTGCATCATGTTTTCTGATACTTTTGATCATTAGAGTCTCAAAATTAAAGATAATCATTTGAAAATTTTAGCTCTGTTCAAAAGATGCAATCCAACTTTTTTGTTAGTGTTTAGCTCTTTACATTTTGATGTATTCTAGTGAGTTTTTTCAGGGTGCACTTAAATCTTTAGCAATGAGTTATTTGCATTTGCGTTTTCAATCTGGATAACTTTGCTCTCAGGCCAACATACAAGACAAATTCCACCCTCATATAGTCGGCAGTATAGTGGTTCAAGGTGATTATGAGACTTGAAAGTGAATTTTCATGTTAATAAATTCTGAAATATAAAACTTGTTCAGTGTTTTTTCCTAGTGGAAAACTAGTGTTTTGCATTTGGTTAAGGTCAGTGTCAGTACTGGTAGCATGAGGTGATACCTGGACCGGAAAGAGGTTGCACGGGTAGTCCATCTCCTCCAGGATGGCACATCAGTATGTGCCATTGCCAGAAGGTTTCCTCTGTCTCCCAGCACAGTCTCAATAGCATGGAAGAGAGTCCAGGAGACAGGCAGTTGCTCTAGGAGAGCTGGACAGGGCTGTAGAGGGTCCTTAACCCATCAGCAACCGTATCTGCTTCTTCTGTGCAAGGAGGAACAGGATGCGCACTGAAGAGCTACAAAATGACCTCCAGCAGCCACTGGTGTGAATGTCTCTGAGCAAACAATCAGTAACAGACTTCATTAGGGTGGCCTGAGGGCCCAACATCATCTAGTTGCCCCTGTTCTCACTGCCCAGCACTGTGGAGCCTGATTACCATTTGCCATAGAATACCAGAGCTGGCAGGTCCACTACAGATGTCCTGTGCTTTTCACAGATGAGAGCAGGTTCACCCTGAGCACATGTGACAGACATGAAAGGGTCTGGAGAAACCGTGGAGAATGTTATGCTGCCTGTAACATCATTCAGCGTGACTGGTTTGGTGTTGGGTTAGTAATGGTCCGAGATGGCATATACATGGAGGGACACACACCTCTGCAGGCTAGGCAACGGCACAGTGGGTCCTGTGTTCCTCCTGGTGCACAGCAATGCCCGGCCTCATGTGGTGAGAGTATGGAGGCAGTTCCTGCAGGATGAAAGAACTGATACCACCGACTGGCCCTCAAGCTCACCTGACCTAAACCCAATAGAACACCTCTGGGACATTATGTTTCAGTCTATCCCATCCGCCAGGTTGCACCTCAGACTGTCCAGGAGTTCAGTGATGCTCCGGTCCGTAGATCTGCGAGGAGATCCCCCAGGACACCATCTGTCATCTCAAGCATGTGGGGGCCCATACAAATTACTGAGTACCATTTTGAGTTGCTGCAATGAAATTTCAGCAAAAAGGGAATAAATGAATTGTTTTCATTAGTTAAATGTGCAAATCCCAAGAAACACTTTCAATAGGAATACAAATAATACCATAATCATGATTTATCTTTATGCACAATTCACCTCATTACAACACAACATGTGATTTGGCAGGATGGATTTGGAGATGTCTGTCAGCAGTCTGTTTTACTGAAACAGTAAAGATTTCTGTATATTATCAGCAGGAGCTAAATAACCACAGAAACCTTTTGGATTTTTTTTTAAACAGTATTTACTGTCTCTGCAGCTTGACTGGATTTCTGTAAGTTTCTTGAAAACGTTTAATCTCTCAAACGAAATACGACTTTTTTCAAGACTCCTCTGACCCCGATGACCGAGAACCTTCACAGACATATTCACCGACTGCCGTATCCATAAAAAACATAAGAGATGGGAAAGAAGCCAATATTGGTTGAACGATTCGATTCTTCATGTCAGTCATTTCACATGAAATTGGAGTTAAGATAACATTATAGCAAAGGCTGCCAGTGGCTAAGCAGAAGGTTAACCTTACCCAACACACAGACATGTTGGCTGAACACACAATATAGAGTACATTATTGACTGTTATCTTTAATAATTTACTTTTACTCCAATGCAGCTCTGAACTTTTGATTTAATTTTGTTTAATTTTATTTTTTTCATTTTTATGAAACTGAGGATCTTCTTGCTTCACCCATGCTGCCCGCTGAGCATATTTCCGACACTAATATGACTCAGCTTCTGTTTCCACCCTGACTCTCAGACTTTACTGCTTAGGTCCATTTCTTCTGACATACATGCACTCTTGCAGCACAGTGATGGATACTCACACTAAACATGAGTTTTCAAGTGATGAGGTTTATATGCAGTAATCCCTGTGAGCCTTCACCTTTCATAATGCCACAGAGAGTGAATATTCCTAATATGGTCATCTCGGGCTCGCTACTCTACCTGTGAACACGGAGTCCCCGCCCACCTGCTGTTCAAACGTTCCCTTCGTGAGCAGCAGCCAATCAGAAGAGAAAGGGAGAGGAACTAAAATGGATGAACTGAGGAAGATACATTTGGTTTATTTTGAACTGTGATTCATGTAGAGTTCCTTTAGTAAAGTCCAGTAAAGAATAAAGTAATGGACCTTGAAATTAGCATAAGACACCCGCTTATAATTATAATTACTGATACAGAAACGGAATCCTTCAAATGGCTGTGGAATGAAAACAAACGGAGGGCTGACACAGTATTTCTTCATCGTTCATATTATAGTGCATGTGAGTGTATTTCATTATACGAACAGTGAGAATTCAGATACTTTCCTCTAAAATCTAAAAAAGGTAAAAATGAAGTGCAGTAACAGATGTTTTAATACACCGCACAGCAGAAAAAAAATAAATGAAGAAAGAGGGGGAGGAGTCTATTTGTGTGTGTGATGTGTTTGAAAGAAGTACCACGTCACAAAGAGAAGCGAGAAGTTCCTGGTTTGCAAATAAAGAAGGAAGAAGCAGCATTAACCCATCAGAGCTTCGAGATGAAGGTCTGTCACACTTTGCTCTGCTTCATCTTCCTCAGTGAGTAAATTCTCTTCTTGTTTCTGTCGCGTCTCTTTTCTCAGGGTTACTTGTGTCATGGTTTTGGATCCTGGGTTTTGAGTTTTGTGATGTTTGGATTTGAAAGATGATTTTTGTTCTAGTTCTTTATCTCGCACCTTAGAACATAATATTATTGTCAGGTTTGTAGCTATGGCCGGCAAAGAGGAGGACTCCAATGCAGGACTCATAAAGTGAGGAGCTTAATTTTAACTTAAATCTTTAATAGCAAAACATGGCATAAACATAACATAAACTTGGAGCATAACATGAACTTAACTGTAACCATAAATTTGAGCTCTAACTGTGAACACGAAGCATAGACATGAAGGTAAGGCACACAGTGGGGAAAACAAAGGATGAGCAAACGAAGACACGACAAGGATCATGGAGAAACACAGACAATAAATACGCAAGGGGTTAATCAGAGGAGGGGAAACCGGTGACAAGACACTAACGAGACACAAACATAAAGCACACAGGACAAAGGATGATTCAAAATACAACAGGATGTGAGCTACATGACAGACTTAACACAGGAGGGATGACACAGACACCTGAACACATGACCATGAGGAAGACAACAGAAGAAATAACATGGGAAGGAAGACAGAAACAAAGACATGAACTAGACAGCACACACCAGGAAACACTGAGAAGTTCAGGCAGCTTCCTCTAGCTCAGATTCAGGCGGAGAGGTACACTCTGCCTTCAGACTCTTAGATGGAGCAGGGTCCAGTGGCCCAGGTTCTGCAAACTTGGGATACAGCAGTTTTGATACAGGATGCACAGGGGGGTGGGGGGGTGGAGGTTGTATCTAATTCACAACCGGCTCCACTGACACCAGATGCTCAGGCGGTTGGGGATCCTGCAGCTCCAGCTCAGGCCGCTCAGAAGACTCAGGGGGCTGGCACTGCCTGGCAGGACATACAGCTGACTCTTTGGATGCCACAGGCTGTGGATGACTCGCCCTGGCTTCACAGGCTTCAGAGGCAGCTCACTGGATGGCTGGGGCCACTCAGTGGGACCCAGTGCTTTCAGGAGCTGAGGCTGGGGCCTGGCCATCCTCACCCTTGGACAGGTACAGGTGCAGACACAAGTTGCACTCTGCCCACCCTCACCCTGGGAACAGGAAAGAGTGCAGGCCCTAACCACTGATAATTTGTATGTGAGTGTTGACTCAGGGCAGTACAAATGTTTCTGGCCAGATATTAGTTTCCATATTAAAATGACGAGTTTGAAGTTTAGATTTAAGGAGCGATTAGCATAAACGACAGTGTTTAGTCTGTGTTTAGACACACTGATTTATCTAAATATGAATGGACCTCTCTTATGGCTGTATTGTTATTCTTATTGTTTTATATTTCACAACAACAATGGCAAAAGCAACAATGACACAGACAGCAAAAACAACGCCAACGCCAAAAGCATCATCAACCAGAATGATTACAACACAGAGTGTACCAGCCACTTCAAAAAGCTCCACACCTTTATCAGCCTCTGCTGAAATCACAAAGCAGCCTCAGACACCAACTTCAGGTACATTTTACATACTGCATGAATGTGTGTAGATGAGGATTTCTTGTGGGTCAATTAATATCTGATTATCAAAGTTTATCAAAGAACCGCATGTGTGACCATGAGTGACACATCCACAGCATCCACAGCCTCAAGTACAACAAGTAAATAAAGTAGAAGTATGAGAGCTATTTTAGGATTTAGGATTTTTGTCTGTTAGCAGTCTTCTTGATTTATCACACTTTATGATGATACATTATGCATTTTATTCCATTTATTAATATTCTCAGTGTAATATAGAACCAAAATTTATATAGTCAAGTGACAGCAAAACATTAAATAATATCTACATGACACTTGGCACAACATGAACAGTTTGGTGAGAACAAAGCTGACTTAGAACATCAGTACATGACATTTTGACAACAAATATAAAAACATATTGTGGTTAGCCAATTAGTCATTTCTCTGTTTTTTTCAGATTTTCTTCTGTCTGTTTTACAAATTATAAAAGTGTCAGTACAGATACATTAAGTGTAGACACATCTTATGAGTGTTACTTGTTACAGATTTAGTTCCTAATCTGATTATAAAAAATGTTTTAATGAGGGGGATGAAAAAAAATTTTTTTTTGATCTGTATAAATTCACAACATTGTGGCTCTGCAAGAGTAACCACTGCAAAAAAAAAATTACATCAGTAGTTTTTAAAGTGCTTCTGCCTTACTCAATAAGTAGTTTGTGAGGTAAATGTTATGCTGTATGTATGCAAGTGAACTACTAATTGATAAGAATGGGTGTGTGGCACTCCACCTACACACCCATTTTGTTTTACGACTGCAGATGTGGTGCTTTGTGTAGTTCTGATACTGGCCATACTGATCACCCTCTTATCAGTGGCATCCGTGATTTTCTACAAGAGGATGAAATCTGCTATACCCAAAGGTGAGGCTGCAAGAAAAACACACAGAGCTCGGTCTTATGAGGACTTGTCAAACTCGCAGGCTATCAAAAAACAAACCAGAAATCCTCAAAAATGTTTTAAGCACCCCCAACTCCACTAAAGAGTAAAACAATTAAATGTGAACTATTAAGAATTTGGTCACTCTCTTCTAATTACTTGCTAATAAATTATTTAATATTTGATCAACATATTAATTTTTTCCTGCATTACAGAAATCTTAAAGCAGGATTAATATGCCAGTTTAAATGAATCAACACTCCCTAATCACACTAACTCTCAAAATCTTTAACGTACAGGCTGAGGAGGAGGAATAGCAGCAATCTTCTAGTCCAGCTTATTAATCAACTAAAGACCCAGACAGTTATAGTTCATTTGGAAGCCCGGCTGAGCTTTGTACACCTACAATGGGAAACTTAAAATAAATAGTGAAGTGTTTCATTTGTTGCTATCTGGTCCTTAATTCGATTTCTCAGACTTATCTAATTTAGTGCTCAGTTCAGATATGTAGTATAGTGGGTGAACAGACTGGGAATTTAAGGATACATGCAACAACTAGGAAAAAACATGTGCACTAAGAAAAAAAATCATAACATGAAATAAACCAAAACTAACTACAAAAGTCCTTTAAACTAAGGAACAAAACTAAAGAAATTAAACAATAACCAAACCAAACACAAAACCAAGTATAATGGGCAAAAGGCCCAGGACCATGACAAACCATAGGTTCCATTTCAGCATTGTAGCCAGACTGGCAAAAAGTCAGAGCTCTGAGTAGAGTATTTCTTTAACTATTAATGACTTGATGAATGGTTTGAATGATATCTATTTAATAAACTCCAATTGTTCATGTAAATGGGAAGCCTTCTTCACACTTCTTATGGTCAATTATGGAGTTGCACAGGGTTCTGTGCTAGGACCATTTCTATTTACATTATACATGCTTCCCTTAAGCAGTATTATTTGAAGGTATAGAATACTGCAAATCCACGATACACATCTGTCTATGACACACATCAATTAGTTAAACTATAGGGATGTCTTAAAGACATAAAGGCCAGGATGGCCTCTAATTTACTGCTTCTAAATTCAGATAAAACTGAAGTTATAATAGTCGACCCTACAAACTTTAGAAATATGGTGACTACAAAGATACTTAATGTAGGTGGCATTGTATTAGCCTCCAGTAACACTATGAGAAATCTTGGAGTCCTTTAGTGCACACATTACACAAATATGTAGGGCTGGTTTTTTGCCTTTGTGCAGTTCCTTTAAAATTAGAAACAAAATGTCTCAAAGTGACACTGAAAAACTAGTTCATGCATTTTTTTTACTTCTAGGCTGGACTATTGTAATTCATTAGTATCAGGCTGTCCTAAAAGCTCCCTGAAAAGCCTTCAGCAGATTCAAAATGCTGCAGCTAGAGTACTGACAGGGACTAGAAAGTGAGAACATATTGGAAGTTTTTTCCTGTTTTCTTGTTTGGTCATAGGAGGTCATCTGCCACTCAGTCACCCGAGTACATAATAAGAAAAACTAAAATTTAATAATGAAGTGAAGGAAGATAGCATTATATAAATTTACGATAAAGCCACAGAAACACATCAGCACAGCTTGGTCAGATGTGCCGGATTAACATTGGTTTTTGAGATTTGCATAGGTTAGGTGTGACTTTGCAGTGGGAATGAAATTATGGATCAGTTTATCCTTCCCTATTTTAAACCGCAGTACTATATGTTCATTCGTAACTCTTACAGTGACTGTTTGTAGCAATTTATTGAGCTGTTGTCAAATTTTAAGTTGCAGTTATTTTTTATTGCTTGTGAAGATGTATTTCCTCACATTTTTCTCAAGTTTAGCATGGAAAACTTGAGGTTCTTGTTACTACAACGCGTCTCAAAGCAAGAGATTTAATTTCTGACCTGCATGCTTTTCAGGGCCTCCTGTGGAACATGAGTATGCTGACATCACACAAGTGAGTTGTAGGAAATGCGAGACACCTGAGCTTCAGTATTGTTTGATTTGTATCTGTCAGCTTGCTCTTCCTCTGCAGGACAACCGGTTGTATGACGAGATCAGAGCGGGGGGCACACAGAGCGGTTCGCATCCCGTTGAAGTGATTTCAATTTACGCCACCATCAAATGCCCCCAACCAGAGGGAGTTGAAAACATTGACCTCTGCAGCCTCTCCACCTCCCCTCAGAACAAAGTAAGTAGAACTGTGGTCTGATTTTTAGGCTAAGGTCAGAAACCAGGACCTTACTAGCAGCATACTCTAGAAAATTTTTGTTAAAAAATTTTAGGAGTGAAAGTTTGATCTCACTTTTCTTTCACTTTAAGGATGACGCAAATGATCTCCGTTACTCTGAAGTGATTTTTTCTCAAAGGCCTGCCATCAGCAGCACACCCTGGGTTAATGCAACTGAAGTTGTCTACTCCACGCCTCAGGTGGACCCGAGCGCTGCCAACCACACCAAAACTTAACCTTCTCTGCAATCTCCTGATTAAATACAACCTTAGTTGTGCTCTCAGCACCACCTTAGCTTGCTCAATGGGCAAAAGGTGTGTGTGTGTGTGTGTGTGTGTGTGTGTGTGTGTGTGTGTGTGTGTGTGTGTGTGTGTGTGTGTGTGTGTGTGTGTGCGCACTTGTTGCATCATTCCCAAGAAGACTTATGGCTGTACTGGCTTAAAAGGGTGTTTCTACAGATTGTTTATAAATGATTTATCAGTTACGTTCTGTTATTTTTTCTGTGTTTACAAACTATTTTTAGATGTGCTTTTGATAATGTCTATTTTATAAGTCAATACCTGTGACATCATTTTCAAAAATGTTTTGTTGGTCTGAGATGTTTAGTCTCTCTTTGTAGTGTTTTTTAAAAAACATCATATTGACTTTTCATACATTTTACATGCACACAGACAAAGATGGATTTTTATATCAAGCAAATATGGTTTAACAATTAATTTTGACAGATGAGCAGAGGCTAATCAAAGAGGGACTTCCTGTGTCACTGTTTTACAGAGCAGTCTGCACTTCTGCATCACTGCCATTGTATTAACAACTGAAATTTAATGAACCCTTTTCCATAAACTGTATGAAGCTCTGGAAAATCAATTTAAGTTATGAGACACAATTTAAATTAGAACCTAATCTTTGACTCAGTAGGGGAAAAAAATATCTTAAATCAGAGGGAAGGGGTGTGTGTTAGTGTGCGTGATGTGTTTGAAGGGGGGGGCTCATCATTAAGAGAAGTGAGACGTTCTTGGGTGCAGTGAAAACCAGCGAGAGGAGAAGCAGCATCGACCCACCTGAGCTTTACTATTAAAGTGTGCCACACTTTGGCGTGCTTCATCTTCCTGTCCTTGTTTCCTTTGAGTTAATCATTCGGAGGTTTTTCACCATTGTTGATTATTTGTGACGGTAAACTGAGTTTTTATTTTCATGTTATTGATTTGTGGTTAAACAGAGTTGGAAATGAGTCAATCAAACATGAAGTTCATTGAAAGTACGAGTTAAACCCTCAAAATGTAAACCTGTGACCAATGAGGAGCTGATAAAGTTTTGTACAAAATACAGGTTGAATCTGTAAATCTGTTTGATTTGGTCTTGTAGCAGAACTCTAAACACACCACAGAAATCACACACATTTTTCTCGCTTCTGGCACGTCACCTCTGAGGACAGGATGTTCCTTTGCTCCCGCCCACTAACAGGTGCCACGATGGAGAGGTACTCAGTGTCATTCACTTCACCTGTCAGTGGTCACGATGTTTGATCGGTGTGTATGGAGAATGTCATGTGGGTCCATTTAATTCCAAGTGTGTTCATTAGTGAGCCACACGCACCGAAGTAAAAGGTGGAAAAAAGTATGAAAATATACACGTGCATCAGTTTTAGAAGTACAAATGTACATGTAATCGAATCTGACCGACCACGGGAGAAAAAATAAAGCTTACAGAAAACATCTCCTTCTGCTAAGTGGAATCAGAACAGAGATGGAAAGTATAAATTAAAACAATATAAAGTTCACCTGTAACAGTGAGGAAGTGTAATAGAGAACTATGACTCAAAGTGAAGTTAGATTATAGCTCATACTACCAGTGTATTTGAATAAATCAGCCTATACTTCTGTTTCTTTGCTCTTTTCTATTGTATTCAGCAGAGGCTGAGCAGCACGACCATCTTCCTCCTCATTTTATTTTACTAACAAAATTAACACAAAAATGAGAAACAAAAGAAATGAAACACACGGCACCTGTTTTGCCATCGTCGCTTCTGTTTCTTTGCACTGAGCTCAAGCAGACAAACATTTCTGAATGACAGGGCAGCGCACATCTTCTGAACACCAGACAGTGAAGATAACCTCTAACGTGGTTTGGATGTGGCAGGCGTTGCCAAACACTTGCATGCAATGCAGGCTGTCACATTGTGTGCCGCTTCACGTTCGGACCACCACTTCCGTCCTCTCCAGAAGCCTTCACGCTCTGCCTCTACCAAAGAGGATGTTTTTCTTTTAATGTTTGTAACATGTTGTTCGAGCCCATAAATGTAACAGATCCTTGGGGCTTGTATTCCTGACCACTAATTTAAAAACCTACAATTTCATCAAGTGCCCAGCTCATTAGGGGGAGAGCTGCTGGTAATTGTTTTTAACTCAAAGACTGCTCAGTTAAA
Source organism: Pterophyllum scalare (assembly GCA_024447675.2). Classification (NCBI taxonomy): domain Eukaryota; kingdom Metazoa; phylum Chordata; class Actinopteri; order Cichliformes; family Cichlidae; genus Pterophyllum; species Pterophyllum scalare. The sequence continues at coordinate 13,274 of JAMQGT020014415.1, forward strand.
TGTGTTACAGCGCAGACATCAGGACACAGATCTAAGCAAGTCTCCCTCAACCAGCTTAATTCACTGTCTATCAAATCCTAAGAATAACCTTGAGGAGCAGAGAGAGCTGGTCCAGACTTCCTGTAGAGGGATAACTGGGATCTAACAGTGTTTTCCATTAATGTTGCTGTTGTGATTTGGGCCAAATTAAAGGAAACAAGGAGCTGCTTAAACAGTACTTATCATGGTGGACCAGCAGACTTAAATGACTTGTAGCATCCTGATTACAGTCTGTTGCATAGTCCATCATTGCATTTAGCTGTTAAGTTTAAATTAGCCTGTAAACCAGGGGTAGCCAACTCCAGGCCTCGAGTGCTACTGTCCTGCAGGTTTTAGATGTGTTCCTGATCCAACACACCTGAGTCAAATATAGAAGTCATCAGCAGGATTCTGGAGAACTTGACTGCATACTGAGGAGGTAATTCAGCCATTTGATTCAGGCGTGTTGGATAAGGGACAGCATCTAAAACCTGCAGGAAAGTAGCCCTCGAGGCCTGGAGTTGGCTACCCCTGCTGTAAACAAACCAGTGTGTGAGCACAGATGAATATGTATAGGTCAGCCATCAGGTATCCTTGAAGGGAGAGCCCTAGTTAGCAAATAGCTGCTCCAGGTGGATAATTTTCATCTTTTTTCTAACAGTAACTTTTCTCAGAGGGTTTATTTGAACCCACCTCGTACCATCATCTCTTTCTAAATCTTTTTTTCTTATAATTTTGTTGCCTCAACCCTCACAAAGCTGAGACTGAAAACTGTTATAATGTAAAAGAATATAAGATCCATCCTTTGCATTACTGCTATCTTGTAGCCACAGTTGGCCATTGTTGCAGGAAGCAGGTTTGCCTTTGTTTACGCTGAACTCTGCAGTGTTGATTTGATGGCCGTGTTTGTTCATGCCGTTAACAAAGGCTTGAACTTGGCCAGCAGCTTTTCTTTTTTATGCACAAGCATTGTGGATAAACCTCTGGTCTTTAACGGGAGACTGCTTGGAGATGCTGCTGCCGCCTCTGCTTTCAATGCTCTGAGATTACTTTGTGTAGAAAAAGAGCTGGCATTAGGCCAACATGTGTGATGGAGAGCAGTTGGAGTGCATTGTGGAGAAGTTTTTAAGGCAAAGAAAGCCTCGATGATGGAGATGGGAGGTCAGTGGTCTCTGATATCTTGCACTGATTCAGGATTGAGGTTTTTATATGGTATTCTCAGATCACTGTGTGTGTGCATGTGGGTGTAAAAATGTGCCAATTTTTAACACTATTTACTTTTTTATGTACATTAGCAGTTTGGTGCTTTTAATTGTAGTTTCTCAGCATGGCCTCATGGTGGCAGTAAACACTATTTGATTCCATCAGTATGAGTGAATGTGGAGGCTTCATTCAAGTTTACAGACACAAAGTTTGCATGGATGGACACGGAAAGGCACATGAGTAAAACACATGAGCAAAACTATTGAGCCACCCCTCATTCCTTTTTTATTTTACTCAGAAAAATGAAATAGGTGCAGTACTTTACTGACACATATGCATAATAACACATAATGAACTGCAGTGTGTACAATTCTAATAAGCTTGAAAGTCTGTTATGCTTCCAATGAGCCAGATTTTCTTTTCTTTTTTTTCTTTTAAAACGGCCTTGAGCATTAGTTCCAACCTGTTTGAAGAGCTCAGGCTTTTCTTCGAGCCTTTTTCACTAAGATTCAGTCCAGTTCTCATACTTGACTATTTGCAGAGGATTAATTTTTTTAATTTTTTTTTTAACACTGAGGGGTTCTCTCTCTCAGTTCCTACACTTCTCTATGTGAGCATCACACAGCTGGAAAGGTCCCCCTCAGAAGCAGAGACTTTCTTCGGACACTTCACGTTTAAATTTAAACTGATTTTGAGAATGTTGTCACAGAAGGTGAGGTTCTGATAAAATTATGAAAATGTTCCCTGATACACATTTCCACATTTATAAAAAACACAAAAGCTTCACAGCTCACTGAAAGATCCTTAAGCTCCATTTTGCCTTCATCAGCCTCATCTGAAACCACTGGACCGTCAAGCAAGAAAACGCGACTCTGATGGTGAGTTTCCTTCTCTGTCTTTCTACACCTTTGAAAATGAATTCAAACAGAAGTTATCACTGTGCTAATTGTTACCTCACAACCCAGCTCTGGCTGCTTAGAGCCTCTCTTCACACAACTTCCGAACTAGAATTTATAATTATGGATCTGGTCAGCTGGCCTCTCAACACCATTGTTTTTGTTCAAATTTCCACCATGAGGAGATTTGGAGAAGGAGAACCCTATTCCCTCTTATTAACTGACATTCCAGCCGGCTACATTATGGATTCCTGTGTGGTGTGGAAGATGACGTGCCTGGGCGTCGTGTCGATCGAGGACATACACATTTGGCTTTTGGACACTGGGATTTCTCCAAATTGGACCTGGAGATACCTGGTTTGTCGCTGCAATTCAGGAAGTCTGGGCAGCTGTCTGGCCCTTGGTAAGGCTGCTTATGACGGGATCGCAGGAAGAAGGTACAGACTCAACTCAGACACTATATATTTGGAGCTGATTCGGAGAGGTAAGATCTTGGAGATGTATGTATCTGTTTCTGCACGGTGAAGGAAGAACCAGAAGATTCGGATAAATTGGAATTTTTTCGCCACAGAGAGGTGCCAGAAAGACTAAAGGCTGTCAATAAATTAATCAGTGCAGTCTGTACCCAAAACAAGTTGTGGAATCAGAAATTTGGCTCCCTGGCGGCCTTGGACTGCCGCTTATCAGATTGTCTCCTGGATGTTTTGTAAATAGATGCTCTGCACCCCCGCTGTCCTGTCTTCTCCTGATCTGTGTTGGACTGACCTCCCTTGACCTTGCTGCTGATGAACTCCACATCTTATCAGAACTGTTAGCTGAGGAGGGGAGTTTGACTCAGCCCCACAGTAGCCTGACACCCCCCACCTCCGCTGGCTCCCTTCCATCCTTGCCCTCCCCACCCTAGTGCTCCCATGCTATATGCCATATGTGCTTACTTTACAGAGGGTTTTTTCAACCTCATACTGTGCCCCCATTATAGGGCAAAATATGAGATGACTTTTTTCCTCACCTGCCCTATTTTTTCACTTTGTTTCCCTCTCTTAACTGGCAGCGCCTGTGACAGCAGCAAGGCCACGGAACACTTATCTCCTGTGTTTGTCTATTGTTGGTCTTGTCTTTGGATGGGTGGTCTTAATGCTAGCACCCAACAATGTCTGCACCCACATTCCCACACATTTCATCCTCTGTCTTGTGAGAAACAACCATGTGAACCTAGGTTCTATACCACAAATGATCAAGATGGCAAATGTTTGAGAAATGACCCCCCCCCCCAAATGGCTGCCAGTGTAATTTAGATGATACCAGGACCTACACGCTTGGCAGTCACTCGCGCACAAAACATCTAATCTTCTTTTGACCTTTTCATGCCATACCCTATCAAGAAAATCATCCTGGATTGCACAAATTTAGAAGGAAGCAGTTTTTGGAGAGAACTGGAAGTTTATGGATGAAACTGATTTGGATACTTACTTTGGGGTTCTTATCCTTGCTGGTGTTTTCAGGTCCAAAGGGGAGGCCACAAAATCACTGTGGGATGATGAAACCGGCAGAGAACTTTTCCAGTCAACGATCTCTCCAAAAACTTTCAAAATAATTTTCAGGACCATCTGTTTTGACGACCGTGACGACAGACCAGCTCGACAGCAGAGAGACAAGCTAGCTGCTATCAGGACACTGTGGGACAAGTGGGTGGCCTGTCTCTCCCTGTTTTACAACCCTGGGCTCAATGTCACCGTTGATGAGCAGCTGATGCCATTTCAGGGTCGCTGGTATAAAGATTTGGGCTTCTGCACGGGATATATAAAAAACAGTGGTCACCAAAATAAAAGAGTGTCCAATGGGAGACCTGAGCACAGAACTTAACACCCCCCCTTGTTCTCATCATCATAACCCAAATACTTTCCAAAGAACCACATTTTGAATTTGAAAAGTTTCGTTTTGGTTGCGGGTTCTGTCAATATGTCAGCAGTCATGTTTTCTGTTGGGCAGAAGACAACATCTATTTTACCCTGGCTGAATGCTTCACGGGTGAAATTATACTTTCTATCAATGTGTTTAGATCTTTGTCTGTTCACTGGGTTCTTACTCAGTGCAATGGCTCGCTGATTGTCTCCGTGAATCAATGTGCATGTGTACACTCTTTTATCCAATAGAATTTAACAGCTGACTTAGATACATGCTTTCTTGAGTAGTGCTTGCTAGACCAATGCATTCAGCCTCACAGGCCGACAAAGCCACTGTTGGTTGTTTCTTTGATTTCCACGAAATGGCTGGACCTTGTTTAGTAGGGCTGAAACAATACCCAGTAGTGCTGCGTCTGTCTTCCATTGAAGATGCCCAATCAGAATCACTGAATGCAATTAAGTTCAAATCCTCCTCACTTCTTTGAAACTCAGTTCGTAGTCACTTGTACCTTTCAGATATCTCAGTACATGTTTAGCAGCCACCAAGTTCTCTGCTTTTGGCTTTGCCAGTGTTTGTGAGAGTCTGCTCACGATCCAACTGACATCTGGTCTGGTGGAAGTCATGGCATAGATAAGGCTGCCTACTATCTCACGATACTCTTGAGTTGACAACCTCCTCTGTGTCCTCCTGCTCATTCCTAAGGTCATCCAGTTTTTGCTCACATGGTGTAGATCTGGTTTTACACTCAGACATCTTAAACCTTTCAAGCATTTTTAGGATGTATTCCTTCTGACTCATTTTGATTTCTCCTTCTTTCTGTTCAAACTGTATGCCCAGAAAACATGATATTTTTCCCATATCTTTCACATTGAACTTGGACTCCATGGTTTCCTTAAAACTGTCAAGTAGGTCATTATTGCTGGCTGCTTTGATTAAATCATCCACCCAAATGAGTCCTACGGGAAACTCAGAGTTGCCGATCTCAGTATGTTTTAAACTCAGTCAGCTGGTTTCCCAGTCATGGATTGAGCATGGTCCTAGACTGAAAGGAAAAAGTCAATGAAGACCACAACTGGAAAAAGTATTTAGTCCAGGATTAGACATAATCCCTGTATGGGAAACTGGGCCAGTGTGTTGAACCTGCTTCCTGGAATAGGCCCCTAGAAAGCTGTCAAAGCAGACAGTTTGCTTCCCTTTTCTGCATGTATGCTCAGTTTATTTTAAACACTTTATAGACACAGCTTCTGTTCTCACCCCGACACACACATAACTGCAGTCATCAGTTTCAGCTTTAACATGTCCCCGCTGCTCTTTTCTTTCATGCATGCTGTTATTTCTTGTATTTCTTGAGCAATTAAAGGCACCATAACTGATTTAATGAGCCATTCACAGTTTCACTGTACCGGCCGTGTGTACTTAGACCTGCATGGCTTAATCATTGAGACAAGCGCCCGCTTGTTAGCCCTGCAACAGGCTGGCAACCTGTACAGGGTGTACCCTGCCTCTCGCCCTGTGTCAGCTGGGACAGGCTTCAGTTGATTGAACTAACTCTGATCAACTGTTCTAGAATGGGAAACTCAGAGTTGCTGATCTTGGAGTTGATCAACTCAGAGTATGCATTTAAACTCAGAGTTTGTTGAACCTGCTTCCTGGAATAGGGCCCAGGGCATCTTGAAAGCTCTCAAAGTGGAACTACACAATTCGCTTCCCTTTCTGCATGTATGCTTAGTTTATTTTAAGCACTTTAAAGACACAGCTTCTGTTCTCACCCGGACACGCATAAATGCAAGTCATCAGTTTCTGCTTTAACATATCCCTGCTGCTCTTTTCAATCATGCATGCTATTATTTCTTGTCAAAGCAGTATACAGTCATCCCTCACTATATCACGGTTCACTTATTGCAGCTGCATTGTATGGCGGATTTTTAAAAATATTAATAATTCTGCTTTGCAAAGATACTGCACTACCTTCATCGCTATCAGTCCTGCACAGCAACATAATTCATCATTTTCATCATTCAAGTTGTAGTGAGAGACTGGGAAAGGTTTATAGCAGTGTGGGAAGGGTTTATAAAGCCTTAAAAAAAAAATATATATATATATATATATATATATATATATATATATATATATATATATATATATATATATATATATATATATATATATATATATATGGAATGAAACCCTGATGATAGCTGAGGGATCACTGCATTTGCTGTTTTGTTTTTGTTTCACCTTATTTGACAAATCTCCAGTCTTCACATGCAGGATCAATCTACCAGAGCTTTGATCCAGCCAGCTGAGACCAAACCTGTTCTATACATGAACATAATAAATGCAATATAAAAATATTTTATATTAATGTAATATGACTGTGCAGTTTAATTTTGTACTGCTTGCACATAATTGTGAGGTTTCAGTAGATACATAAGAGAGACATGACACTGAAATAGAAGTTTAAAGTAGGGCTGGGTGATATGGACCAAAAAGAGATGATCTAGATATTTTTTAGCTGAATGGCGATATACAATATATATCTTGATATTTTTTCTTCCTAAAAGGGATAAACAAAAAGGCACCTCTGAGTTGAAGTTACATGTCCCAAATGTCACAGAGGCACTTTTATTAACATTCAGCTGTAGATGTACATGTACATGAGAAATTGCTCCAAAATAAACTATTGGCATATTTAAAGAATAAGGCTCCTCAAATAAGTTAATGCATTTTTCCTCCATAACAAAAGACTCACAACTGTTGTGTTAAAATGTAAACAGAAAAGATACCAAGCAAAAATAGCAAAAGGCCAACTTATTCTTTAAAAGGCTAGTCTCCGGTGAAGTAGACTTAACCAAAGTGCTCCATCCTGTGTGTACTCCAGAACATCTAGTGCTCTGTGCAAATAACATGTAAACAGGCTGAACATATGTGCTGACATATCACATGCTCAATGCCGGGTCTACGCATCCGCCGACTGCATCACAAACACACGAAAAAGACCCACTTCTTTGATTAAGGTCACGTGACTTATGGTACAAACAAACTTTCGCTATGGATTTGCTGGTGCCCTCTTTTCCTTGCAGCCAGGTACTCTTGGGGGTTCCGGGTGATGCCAAAGTATGCGAGCGGACACAGTACGAAGACTGTATGTACACAAAACACAGCAACAGCGGAGGATTTCAGGTTTCCAAAACTCTCCAAAAGTCGCCGATGTCACTGGGAAAAAGTCGCTAAATTTGTCGCTGGTCGCTTTTTGGAAAAAAAAAGTCACCGAGGAGGTCTGAAAAGCCGCTAAATCTAGCGACAAAGTCACTAAGCTGCCAGCACTGCCAATCTGTCACTTACTGCATGATTTACAGGTGAAGCGGAGAGAGGTGGGGCAGTGTGAAGTTGTGCAGAGACAAACTGGGAGAAGAGAAAGGTGAACTGGTCACTCTACAAGTATGATTGTAACGCGAACTAGACTATATCGATATAAACGATATTGTCTTATATTGCGTGTGAAAATATATCGATATTTCTTAAAAACTTGATAAAGCAAATGGTAAATTAAAAATTAAATAGTAAACCACAAGTAAATGGACACTTAATCTGTGATCGTGGTCAAGACTCTACAGCAGAGGGGTGGAGTGCAGAACTGAGAGTGTGATGCGTTTGAAGGAGTGTTCGTATTGCTAAGAGAGGACTGATGTTCCTGGTTTGCAATTGAAGAAGTCAGAGAAGCACATTTAACCCGTAAGAGCATCAATATGAAAATTTGTGACACTTTGATCTGCTTCATCTTCCTCAGTGAGTGTATTTCCTTAATTATTTAATTTTCTCAGTGTTAGTTGAAGGTTTTCATTTTATTAGGAGTTAATCTGTTTTGCTCCTTGTTGAGTTTCAGTCTCTCTTCTGTCGTTAAGCATGTTCAGAGTCAGAAACAGGTCATTTGAAAAAGCAGTTCAGTGAAAACACAAGTTAACTCCTCTTAATATAAACCTGTGTGGAAATAGCTTACGTAAACTTATTCATAAACACCTGCAGTTTGTTTAATATTTTTTTGTTAGTTGCATCCCAGTTTTCTCCCAAAAAAATGATCTTTAGAATCCTTGAAGATTTTTTCCTCCACACTATTTAAAAAGATAAGCTTTTCTTGTGTATGTAATTAAAATGCATAATGTTACCTCTGTTACTTCATAAGGAATCAAATAAAATAGCCTTAAAATTACTTCTCTATAAGCAACTAAATGATGCCAATATTTTCAAAACTACCCAGAGAGGTTGTTCTTTTTTTGTTTTGTTTGTACGACTCTGTTTTCATGTATAATTTATTAGACTCAAGAAGAACATTTTGAGGGCTGCAACTATCAATTATTTCAAAAATAGAGTATTCTATTTATTATTCCATCAATTACTTGAGCAATCAGATAAAAAAATACTTTTATCATATTAACATTTCATCTGCATAATTTAACTTCTGTAATGCAGTTTTTCGAGGTGTGAAAAGTGGGTGGAGCAGCTACAAAGTTCTCTTCATGTTAACAGTTGCCATCAGGTGGTTGACGAAGGACCGTCAGCTGTTTCCCAGTAAATGTTTTAATGGTGGTTACAGGAAAAAGCTAGGAAGGAGTATTAGGGCAAAAAAAAAATCAATTTTGCATTTTGAGAATAAAGTCAAAATTTCAAGAAAAAAGTTGAAGTCGTCGTTTCAAGTCAAACAGGCTGCTATACCCTCTACAAAATGCTTTGGGTAGATGAAACAACTTCATCAGCTTTTTGTGTCTTGTGATTCTACATATCCCCTCTGTACTGCACGAAGGTGCAACCATCGATAACCTTGCATCTGACCGTTGCCAGTTTGAGTGGTTTTTACTAATGAGCTTTCTGCACCGTTGCTTTAACATCCTCATACTTATAACTACATTGTGTTTATGTACTAGATGAGAAATAATTTCTTTGTTACTATAACTGATTCTAAAGCATAGTTTCACTAACTCATCTACACAAGACAGTATATACATGTAGAGGGTGTAGCAGACATGGCGTGGCAGTTGTTTGAATTGAAACGACAACTTTAATTGCCACATTTCAAATTTTGACGTTCTCAAAATGAACAGTAAAATTTTTTTTTTCTCAATGTGGCCCTAATACTCCGTAAAAAAGCACAGCTGCTTTGGACGCTAGTGATGTGTCATTCGCAAAAGAGCCGGCTGTAAGAGCCGATACTCGGTAGTGAATCAGAAGAGCCGACTCCCCAGTTTCTCATTAGCTCTGCTCACAAACCTGAGGACAGGGGCAGCACTGATGGGCACGCCATCCAGCCAAACAAACAGGGGGACATGGGATTATACCATTATGTCCCCCTGTCCTCCCCAAAACTGCAACTATAACCTGTTCTAGTGCAACACAAAGCAAAATAAGTCAGTGTGACTGTTTGTTCTGTGTTCCATTAAAACTTCATTTAAAATGTTAAACAAAAGTAAGAATTTTTTTTTTAAACTGAACAAATACGCAAAATAAAGCAATTATAAAGTTTATCATAAAAAGACTATACATCTGGTAGCTACAGCTAAAGTAAAGAGACAAAAATAACAGCTGAAATTCTCTGCACAGCGAGCACAACGCACACACGGCAAAGAGAAGTGGAGGCATGGAAAAATGTGTCAGCGATGATCCACTGGGTGCTAAAGGGTCAATTTTTCAAAATGACAGAAATCCATCGCAGTGAAGGAGAACTTTAATGCTGTTAATGTGGGTGGAATGCTCTGCACCCTAGCTGCAGAGGTTAAACAAAGCACAGAAGGAACAAATTTCTGTTGTTATTGAAGGAATCGTTGCAGCCCTATTTAACACCATTAAAACTCCAAATATTAGCCAAAGAATTTCAAGACAGCTTAACATACCAACATAACACAGTCGAAGATGCAAAAATCAGATGAAGACAGCATCACAAACCAATAAATTCAAAGTCCTTTTTTTTTCACACGTTTTTAACTGAGTCATCCTCAACAGGCTCTTTGTGCTGATGCCAGGAAGAAACAGGAAGTTTCTTGTCTGCAAATTAAAAGTGAAACTAATGCGAGTTTAACTGATCTGATGGGGAAAAAAATGGTGAAATATATTTTGGAAAAAAACTGTCTTAAACTCAACAACCTACTAAAATATTTTATCCTCAGACTGCAGTATTTTACAGGATGACCGTAAGTAAATATTATTTATCTTTTCTTCAGACATGCATGGAAACGTTGGTCTTGCCGATGCAGAAAGTTCCATTCATACAGGTAGGTGAAAACATCACAGGTCAATGCAAATTTGTGATCTCTGGAAGCAGAGTGTTGCTTTGTAAGGAAACATTATCACTGAATCAACTAATCACACAGCTCAGAGTGAGTCTGTCCAAAAGTCTGACTCAGGTTGATTCAGGTGTTCTTTGGACACACGTTTGAGTCCATGTGATTTTGAGAGTGTGAGTTTTTGATAAAAACCATGTTCATGACACAGGAAGCAGGAGTTTTGGCTGCATTTTAGCCATGTTCTAGTTCTGTACTTTAATAAACTCCTTCTTGAGATTTAAACAGATCAAAATCCTCTCTGGTCAGTTCAGTTGGTGTAAGGAAAATTTTCTTTATTAAGACCAGGAGAGGAAAGATCTGAATGCAATGCAATGTTTCTCTTCCTGTTAAAAGGGAGTTTTTCCTTCCCACCGTCGCCAAGTGCTTGCTCATAGGGGGTCGTTTTGACTGTTGGGTTTTCTCTGTGTTATTGTAGGGTCTTTACCCACAATACAAAGCGCCTTGAGGCGACTGTTTGTTGTGATTTGGCGCTATATAAATAAAATTGAATTGAATTGAATTGAATTGTTTATTAAAGACTTGCAAGCCAGAGCAGTCACAGGTAAACAAGATCAAGGTTGCTTAGGAGAAGTGCTCAGTGAGGCAGTCTCACTGTCCATCTTTTATACACAAGAAAATGTCTACGTGACATTACACAAGAGCTCAAACAAACAATAACAGGATATAAATGAGGATGCTCTACTCTGGTGTTACCCATCATGAACTCTAGATTAACAAATGTTTTTAACATTTAGTCATTTTCAAAACTCTACATTTTAAGCACACATCACATTTCTTAACTACTGATGTCCTCAACAAATCTCGGTTCCTAAATTATCTGCCGTGCCCTCTGTGTATTTCCCTTTTCTTGCAGAGGCTTCCTCTTTTCATACACTGGAGGGGCACAGAAGGTGCAATACACATAACATAATACACACTGTATGTCTGCTAAAGGTGCAGTGTCTGTATTTTTCAGAGAAGAAAATGTTAATGTGTAAGATTTTTACTGTCAGAAGGAGACACGATGAATTTTTTCCTAAGGTATGCAGGAGACTGTTTAGCAGGTGGCATTTGGTAAACTAGAAATTTCAAGTTTACATGTAATGATCTTATTCATAAATCAATGCACATGTTATACAGATATGTAGAAAAGTTTTTTGGATTTGTGCAATATTTCTAAAATTAGAAACATCCTGTCTCAGACTGATGCTGCAAAGCTTATTCATGCATTTATTACTTCTAGGCTGGACTACTGTAATTCATTACTATCAGGCTGTCCTAAAAGCTCCCTGAAAAGCCTTCAGCTGATCCAAAATGCTGCAGCTAGAGTACTGACAGGGACTAGAAAGAGAGAGCAGATTTCTCCCTTATTGGCTTCTCTTCATTGGCTCCCTGTTAAATCCAGAATTGAATTTAAAATTCTTCTCCTCACATACAAGGTCTTGAATAATCAGGCCCCATCTTATCTTAAAGACCTCATAGTACCGTATCACCCCAATAGAGCACTTTGCTCCCAGACTGCTGGCTTACTTGTGGTTCCTTGGATACTTAAGAGTAGAATGGGAGGCAGAGCCTTCAGCTTTCAGGCCCCTCTTTGGTACTGTGGAGGTCTTTGTGCATCTTAAATATGAGTACAAAGAAACTGTTGTTTTTTTTTTCATCTAGTTCTTAAATTCATAACAAAAATGCAGCATCAGTGCAGCACTATTATTTGTATGTATTTAAAAAATATATTTCTTTTTAACACAGCAGCTGAAGGGGAGCTCCGCCTGGTTAATGGAGGTAGTACCGGCTCCTGCTCTGGCAGGGTGGAGATCTTCCACAGTGGGCAGTGGGGGACAGTGTGTGATGATTCTTGGGGCCTGGTGGATGCTCAGGTGGTGTGTAGACAGCTGGGATGTGGCAGGGTCCTCTCAGCAGCAACAAATGCACGATTTGGACGGGGCACAGGACCCATCTGGATGGACGAGGTTGCATGCACCGGCAGTGAATCAAAGCTCTCTGAGTGCGGCCACTTAGGGTTTGGATCTCACAACTGCGGCCACAGTGAAGACGCCGGTGTGATCTGTGAAGGTAAATTTGAGCAGGTGCAGACACTGAGGTCCCACTGTTTTACTGTCTGTACATGATATAATGTTTAACTGAGAGGTTTGTGCTCAACAGCTATTATAGAAATATATTTGCTCTACACTACAATTTCTCACCCACAGACTTTTTCACATTTAATACTTTGTCTGTTCGTCATGGCTTAAAACAAATATATTGCATATTTCAGGGCACTGGCAATGAAAAGTGGAACTTATGAAATACATCAGAAGTTTACAGTTGTTGATATTTTATGGCTCTCACACATGTGGACTGAAGATTGGATTTCTAACACCACCTACAAATTTGAAAAACATGAACACCACTACTGTGGTTCACATAGAAATATGATGAAATGGTGATATTTTGTATACACCAGTGTAGCATTGATATACTAAATGTTGGCTCAGGTGGTAGAGCTGGTAATCTGCTTATCAGAAGGTTTGGTGGTTTGATCCCTGGCTGTGCCAGTCTGCACACCAAGTATCCTTGGGCAAGATATTGAACCCTGAGTTGCTCCCAGTGTGTTCGTCAGAGTGACTGTATGCACTAATGTACCATAGAAAGCACTTAGACATAGACAGGTTTTGCCCTCTTCCATCTCAAATGTGGTAAGAACCTGGGGTTAAAGTGGGCTGCAGCTATCCAGCACCTCCAGCTAATGAATACTTAAATCTAATGGGTAGTTTAGGGGTCATTCACAAATATAAATATTTTCCAAAGTGTACAAAGAGTACATGATTTTTCAGACCCCACCCCTCCCCAAAAGTGTACAAAGAAAATGTTGATTTTTTAAATTTCACCTGGTTCAAAAATACAGCGTCAGTGCAGCACTATTATTGGTGTTTCTTTAAAAAAATGTACATTTCTTTTTAACACAGCAGCTGAAGGAGCGGTCCGCCTGGTTAATGGAGGTAGTACCGGCTCCTGCTCTGGCAGGGTGGAGATCTTCCACAGTGGGCAGTGGGGGACAGTGTGTGATGATGCCTGGGGCCTGGTGGATGCTCAGGTGGTGTGTAGACAGCTGGGATGTGGCAGGGCCCTCTCAGCAAATGCACAGTTTGGACAGGGCACAGGACCCATCTGGATGGATGAAGTCACATGCACAGGCCGTGAATCAAAGCTCTCTGAGTGCCGCCACTCAGGGTTTGGATCTCACAACTGCGGCCACAGTGAAGACGCCGGTGTGATCTGTGAAGGTAAATTTGAGCAGCTGCAGACACTGAGGTCCCACTGTTTTACTCTGTATCCATGGTGTAAGTTTAATTACACATAATTATTCGTTATGTTTGATTTACATTATGGTGTTTTTACCACAGCTTATGGTACTTTAGATATTTTGTTTTTCCACTCCATAAATTATGTGAGCTGTAGTCCTGATTCTTAAAGCCTGAGTACTGACAGTGCAAAGGCCCTGTTGTAACTGCTCGGTTATTCAGATGAGTGAAGCATCTGTTTGAGGGCTTTAACATGATCAACACATCAGGACTCGTGAACATTTATGTACTAAATGAAAATTTATGTCTCACACCTGTGGCATCCAAGATGCCACCTTGAAATAATTCATACATACTTTTAAAAAAAAGTCTGAATTTATTCTATAAACTTTACAGAATTTTTTTTATTATTTTGAAATCTGTGAAATATCAAAATCACAAAAACAGATTGTGAACTAACATGTCTAAATGACCTGTGAATAAACATGATATTTCACAGCAAATCCATTATTTTTACACACAAAAGGACTGTAAAAATACAGTAACGAGCGTAACATAGTTTCACGAATATGTCATGTTCATTGTGAAGATAAAACTGTCAAATTCTAGTTTATTGATGTAATTACATATCTGAAATCTGATGCATTGAGTGCATAATGACACAAAATGTCTGTAATTTCACATCGATTAGTTCATTAAATAACAGATATGTTGTGTTATCATGGAAGTGTTGACCAGAAAAAAATGTATAATTTTCTTCCACTTATCTGGGGCCGGGTCGCGGGGCCAGCAGCTTAAATAGAGAAGCCCAGATCTCTCTCTCCCCAGATATTTCCTCCAGCACATCTGGGGAAACACCGAGGCGTTCCCAGGCCAGTAGACAGATATAATCTCTCCAGCATGTCCTGGGTCTGCCCTGGGGCCTCCTCCTGGTAGCACCTCACCCAGGAGGAATCCTGTGCCACGCAGCAAGTGCCCCATCACTGCTGCATGTTTTAATTCTTGTTGTTTCATTGTTCACAGCTTCAACCATTTCAACACCACACACGACTCTGCATCCTTTGTCAATATCAACATTTCCCTCATCCACCTCCGCACCAGCAGCAATGAAATCCACACAGAGTTTAAGCTCCGCTTCAGGAAGCTCCACCCCTTCATCAACGTCCTCTGAAAGTATGAAATCGCTTCATACACCTGCAGTTACAGGTACGTCATTAATGAATGTCTGCAGATGAGAACATCATGTGGGTTCATGGCCATGTTTATCAAAGAACCAGATTCACATTCATGAAAGAAACATTAAGAAGCATCAAAGACGCACTATGATTAAATACACATTATAGAAATTCACAACTTTGTTAGAAGTAAAAGTAAAATATTGGCATTAAAATAGATTTAAATTGTCGTTTCATGAGAATGTGCATAATATTTTTATGAGATTCTAACTTTGTGTTACTCTGTCTGTTGCCTTATTATAATCAAAATTCATTTTATATATTTTTAATTATTTTTATAACATTAAGCTAAATACTAACGTTTGAAAAAAATTAAGCTCTTAGAATATAGAAGTACATTATCCAAATGTTACCAGGAAGTACAAAAACAGATTTTTACAACAGAAAACTTGTTTAAAAAAAAAAAACTTTGGATTTCTGTAGTTTTCAAATTATGGCAGATTTCAGTGAGTAACCACATTATTAAAATAGTTCAAACAATTTCATGGAGAAGGAACTTTAAATGAATAGTTGTGGAAGGTTTTGAATGGAAGTTTGTCTGGGAAATGTTTCAGTGTTTGTATAGTATTACCAGTATATGTTACTTTTGTACAAAGCTTCAGTGCTAAACAAATGGGCCCTCAGGCCACATAGTTAGAGTGCAACAGTACAACAGTGCACAGTGTAACAGATGCTGATTTAAGTGGTTCCGGTTGGGACCGTCTTGAGTTGTCGCTCTGAAATGTAAATTTCTTTACAGAACAAAAACTCAGGCAAAAAAGGCAATGATTGAATAAAGAACAGAGGATTTCTAACAGCAGACTCCTGATAGCATAACTGTGATGATGACAGAGTGGGTCAAGCTGACTAAAATGACTCGTCATGCTCCACACTGACATGTACCATCCTCCTCCCGCCATGGTGAATCCCGGTGTCGGCGCTCCATTGATGATGGCTTTCTTTCCTTACTCACGCACACGCTAACTCAAGATGAACATACTCAGAGTTGATTGAACTAACTCTGATCAGCTGTTCTGGAATGGAAAACCTCAGTTTTCTTACACAAAAGTTGGCAACAGTGCCAGATGCCAATCACCTACAAATATATGGGCCGGCATAGTGTAAAAGACACCAGGAACATAAAGAATTAATGTACATACCTTCTGAATAAAATCCATCATTTTCTGTGGTTTACTGCACACGGTTTCCATGTTTGGAACAATACTTCCATTTCTGGCGGCTTTGGCTGCTTTCCACACCTGCTGTGCGGCACTCACAGCTTGTTCTTGTCTATTATCGTCATAGAGTCATTTTGATGATGGACTATTTTAGAGAATTCAAATTCTAGTCAATTCACGCGCTATGCCTCAGTGTCCCATGATCGTTGTTTGCACTTTTAATTCTCGTTATTTCATTGTTCACAGCTTCAACATCAAACTCAGTTCTGCATCCTTTTTCAACTTCAACATTTCCCTCATCAACTCAGAGTTTAAGCTCCGCTTCAGGAAGCTCCACCCTTTCGTCAGCTTTCTCTGAAAGTGTGAAACAGATTCATACACCTGCAGATACAGGTACATCGTTAATGAATGTCTGCAGATGAGAATGTCATGTGGGCCCATTAATATCTGACCGTGTTCATGAAAGAAACATTAAGAACTGTCAAAGAAGCCACCTCATCATGTCACGTGGGGGAGCTGCTGTGCAGGCAGGAAGGAGGACCCCAAATGCAGACTCCGGGAAGGTGCTTTTACACACACGTTTATTCATCAAAAACCAAAACACAAACAAGAACTCTCCCTGGGAAGAACACAGGTTAGGGAGAGACTCGACTTGACCAGGGAAAAAAAACACGCAGGAGGGCCAGCAGGGTTCGACCACGAATGACGCAACCAGGAACGGAAGAAAACTGAGGGCTTAAATACACAAGAGGAAACAGCAGGGAACAGCAGGTGAAGCAAATCAGGCAAACAACAGGGGGGAGCAAAGCCAAACACAACGCACAGGGACCACAAGACTATCAAAATAAAACAGGAAGTGACCAGACCAGGAACACGCAGACATGACACAGGGAAACACCAGAGACCAGAAATACAAAAGGGAACAGGGAAACATGACCACAGAACTCAAAACGCTGGGCCACCGGCCCAGAACCATGACACATCAGGAGCATGCCCAGGCGTTGTAGGGAGGTCATACAGGCACGTGGAGGCCACACACAACACTGAGCCTCATTTTGACTTGTTTTAAGGACATTACATCAAAGTTGGATCAGCCTGTAGTGTGTTTTTCCACTTTAATTTTGTGTGTGACTCCAAATCCAGGCCTCCGTTGATAAATTTGATTTCCATTGATGATTTTTGTGTGATTTTGTTGTCATCACATTCAACTTTGTACAGAACAAAGTATTCAATGAGAATATTTCATTCATTCAGATCTAGGATGTGTTATTTGAGTGTTCCCTTTATTTTTTTGAGCAGTGTACTAAAGTGGCAAAATTAAGCTGTAAAAATATAGAGGTAGATTATCCATTCAAGTGTTACCAGGAAGTACAAAAGCAGATTCTCACAACAGAAACCTTTTTTGAAAAAAAAAATACTTTGGATTTCTGTAGTTTTAAAATTGTTGTAGATTTTACGAGGAACTACATTATTGAAAATAATTTCATGGAGAAGGAAGTTTGAGTGAATAGTTTTGGGAGGTTTTCTTTGATATTTGAATGGAAGTTTGTCAGGGAAATTGGTCAGGTTTGTACAGTACACTCAGTATATGTTACTCATGTGTAAAGTTTCAGTGTACCGGATGCTAATTTAAGTGGTTCTGGTTGGACCGTCTTGAGTTGTCGCTCTGAAAAGTAAATCTTTTTGATAGAACAAAAAACCAAAACAAGAAAAGACAATAAAAGAATAGAGAACAGAATATTTCTAAGAGTTTGAAATTACAAACTACAGAACCCATAATAAATCTGAGGCAAAAGCAAGCGAAGAAACACAACTAGAACAGTAACAACAGTAACAGAACGTCAATGAACAAAAACACAAATCACTGGGCAGACGGCCCACGACCATGACGGATTGTTTGTAAATGTGTGCCATCGAGGGACTGTGTCCGAGACATAAGAGTATTTTCAGTCCAGAGGACACTGCACTGTGAATTAAAGTGTTTTTGTTTTGAAGCAGGTGTAAGTAAATATTCTAGCAGTTTAGTCAAATTTAGTCATCGGGGTCCCCTGCTGCACTCCAATTTTTTGTACAATGGGAATAACGGGAAGTGTAATAGCTCCCCTAGATCGACTCTTGATTGGTATTGCGCCGCAGTTTTTACCAAGACTGCTGATTGAAGGTTATGGCTTCTCATTCAAGGAGTTTAGTTTGCACAGCAGTTTTCCTCAAAGTACTAAATATGTTTGATTTTTTTTGTGTCTTTATTATCATTATTCTAAAATATTTAAAATACTTCATTTTTATATGTAATTTTTCTTTATTAAAGGAAATTTTCATATTTAAAGTTTATTACTATGGCAGCATATTGAAGATTTCATATGGACTTTACGTGTGATATCAAAAAAAATAACAGCTCATAATTTAAATTATTTAATTGTTTTTTTCTTCAGTCTCTCATCCAGGTTTCTTTCTGCTGTCGGCCGTTGTAACTGTGGTCGTTCTGCTGTCATCTGCTGTCCTCATCTACAGAAAGAGGGCGCAGAGGTCCCGTGGTGAGTTATCATCCAGCCTGATAGGTTTTTTTTAAGAAATGTATTTTTATGTTGTGGGGTGGTTCAAATGCACCTCAAGGACCTTTTTGTGTAGTTTGCATGTTCTCCCTGTTTTTGTGTGGGTTATCTCCAGGTACTCTGGTTTCCTCTCACAGTCCAGTGCAGTTAGTGAAGTTAGCTTAATTTATTCCCCACAACCCTGAAACCCTGCTGTTGTGGCCAGGATATTAATTTTTTTTTAATTTATTGGACATTAATTTAAAGTGTTTCTCTTGGGATATGATTGGCTGCTATTTTGAGGTCATCAGATCTAATGCCACAAAAATTAGCTACAGGTCTGGTATAAAACCTGTTTTTCTCTCTGCTCTATAGGTTTGAAAAGGAGGAGAAACTCACACCAAACTGAGGTGACTCATCTGTATTTGTTTGCTTTCGCTGTCATTTTGTAAGATCTTTACTGCTGCACTATAAAGAAACACACTGTGATTGGTTCATAAAAAGTTCAGGAATTGAATTTAAATAGATACATTTTCACTAGAAAATAAATCTTCACTTGCATCTACATTAATCAGTCATTTATATGAACTAAGGATTAGATATCGGTGTGTAGTTTGAGCAGTGACAATCCCACAGAGAATTCCTCCCAGCCTTTCAGCTCGCTGTGTTGGTTTAGTGTCCATGCTTCTGTCCAGCATGTCATTAGCTTCTGCTGTTTGCTGTGTTTCAGGTGTGCTAGCTTTTCTTTCCATTCTTTCATTTAATTTACTGTTTTTTATTTATTTGTTATTCTTTTCCATAGATTCCTCTCTATGAACAAATTTCTCCAGCCTCCACATGTGAAGACTCAGTTTACCAGAGCCTTAATCCAGCCAGCAGGGATGAGGACCAAACCTATTCTACTCTCACATACACAAAGTGACCAATTTTCATAAATACATGCAGATTAATAGAAGCGTGTTTGCTGGTTTCATGCCCGAATGAGCACCCTGGTCACTTTTCTTTAAGAAGACAGTGCCAGTTCCCTTACCCTTACTAGGCCAGTAATGCTGACACTGGTCAATCGGGAACATCAGGACATTAGAAACATGAAAGCAGGAATGAGTTTAAAGACCACTCGGAATCCATTTATCAGACTCAGTCAGCCCTGTCACCTTCCCCACAGTATTAACAATGGCCACCAATACTGCCCTACCCAAAGCAGTACATGGATGCGTGCGGCCTGCCTCTCTGTCTCTCTGGGTAAGGTACACCTGCCAGGGTTCATACACCTTTTCCAGGGTTAAATTCAAGCACCTTTTAAGCATTTTCAAGGTCAGGTTTCAAGGTTTTCCAGCACATTAACACTGGGATACATATTTATACAAATAGATACATACGCAGACAACTCACATGCAGGAGTGCAGGCCAGGTCCAGGCAGAGAAATTTACATTTTAGATTTTCTGACTAATTTTCTTTCTCCATCTCATGAGCGAACTATTAAATCACAAAGGTTTTTTTTTTTTTTTTAAAAAAAGGTTACAATTTCAAGCAGTTGCCAGCACTATATCCAAAATATGAGTACTTTTCAAATCTTGAAAACACAACATTAAAATCCAAGCATTTTCAAGGAATTCTAGCACCCTTATGAACTCTGACCTGCTCTTCAACACATAAAATAAGTCAGACCAAGACACACTGTAGAGATTCCATCTTCTGGCTGGCTTGGAAAGGTCTTGGTGTCTCCCCAATAGAGATGGAGGAGCAGGATGAGGAGAGTTAGGTCTGTGCATCTTTGCTTAGACTGCTGCCGCGAGCAGAAGATGGATAAGTGGATGGAAAACACAAACACCTGTTTGCATTGTTGTAGCTAATATTCAGTTTTAGCAGGTGTGTGTGATGTTTTCTGATACTTGGTTTGATTCTTGAATATGAAGGTAATCATTTGAAAGTTTTAGCTCTGTGACCAGCCGAAGCGTCAGTGCTCCCAACTGCTAACTGAATTGCAACCACATATAATAGAGCAATATTCTTATTGCATATAAAACAGAGGATTTACACCTACATATCATGCATTTAACGTGTCCCAGAGCGCTGCATCCTTCCTTTTTGCAAAAATCGCATAGAACGTGCTAACAACAAAATGTACTCCATGTGCTTTATCGTGTGCATTAGCATGTACAGCTATGGCATTTCTGTATCTAGCATAATATGTAGATGCAGAAAACTGTTTCCAGTTTCTTTGTGAGTTAGTGCACTTTTTAGCTGTAGTTTCTATGGATTTTCTTCATACATTTTATTATAATTAGGGTTCTGAAGATTCTATTGATGTATAGTCAGTCAAAATATTCCACATGATGGTACTACAGCATGTATAACTGTGATGTGGCAGAAGTAATTTTAATGTTTTGTGTTTTACTGGTTTTTATATTTGGATGTTTTTAAATGTATTTATTGCATTATTGTTGTGGGGTTTTTACTTCCTGCCACACCAGTCAGGGGAATGGGCAACACCTGCTTGGTCACCTTTTTAAAGGATGGACAGCAGAGAAGGGGAACTGAGAGGAAAAAGAAATGAAATGAAATGGAAGAGGAGAGCAGGCGAAAAGAAAATGGACTGAGGGATTTGAGCTGAACAGAACAGAGGAAAAGTGAGCAGAGCAGACCACACAGACGGCCATGGGAGGAGCAACGATGCACTCTGCAGATTTTGTTGGCAAGGGAACCTGGAATGAGCCATGGAGTGGTGGCTGTGGTGAACAGTGGAGTTGGGCCCAGTACAGGTGTGACTTCCAGTGGGACACCCTTGGTGAGAGGACTATTTGCTACAATTTGTGTGGGACTGAAATATGTGCATAATATGTAGCTGGACTGCAAAGACACCTCTGTTCTTAGTTTGTGTTGCCTTTACCTTGTATTTGTTTTATTATAAGTACCATAATTTCCGGACTATTGAGCACACTTGAATATAAGCCGCACCAACTGAATTTTAAAAGAAATAAAACTTTTTACATAAATAGGCTGCACCTTTCTATAAGCCACAGGTGTCCAGGTGTTGTAACATGAGATATTTACAAAGAAATATGGTACACAGAAAAATTTTTTAATTTGTCGCTCTCAATGTCACTTTCATTTCGAGGCGTGCTTGTGCTGTCCCCTTCGTCACGCAGCAGTCCAGCTTTTTGAAACCCACAGTTGATGGTGGATTTTTTCACACTGCTCCACGCTGTCAGAATCCAGTGGCAGACTTGCGCATATGTTGCTCTGCGGATGCGGCTAGTTTTGGTGAACGATTTCTCGCCGCTAGTCATCCAAGAGTCCCACTCAACTCGGAGTGCCGCCTTGAATGCACGATTCACGCTTATGTGGAGTGGCTGCAAATACTTCATTGTGCCTCCAAGAACCACAGCTGGAACTGAGTTTGTCCTCTTGATGGCTGCTTTCATGGAATCTGTTATATGGGCTCTCATGCTTTCCAAAATGAGCAATGTTTTTTTTTCTGTGAAAAAAATCCTCCCAGTCGCTTACCGTAGCGCTGTATGTGGATTAGAGGTTTGTCAGAACTTGTTTCAGGACTGTCTGCTTGCCTGTTACCTACAGATACAACAATCAACACAGATCAATTGTTTTATTGTCCCACGACAATCATAGTCTAAGAGACTTTCTTCACTTTGATAATTAAGAAGTGTGTGTGCCTTATCTATGTAGAGTTTTATTTAAATGTCGGTGGTTTTGCATAGGTGTGAATATCTTTCTATATGAAATGCAGTCAGAACACATTTTTACAATCTGCACCTTAAATTCAAAAATTCATCAAACTACATTTTGACCAGATTTATTATCTTAAATTGCAGAGTCCATCAAATACTCACATCTCTAACAAGATGCCAGTTAAACTGTGACACGAAGAACCGTATGAAATGTAACCAGCTGCTGTGTTGATGTCCGCTACATAGTTGTCAATTAAAATCTCAGCTACAAATGTACACCAGGATGTTTTTAATAAATCCACTCAACTGAAATGAAAGGCCTCGCATCTCGATGATGCTTCTTTTCCAAGAGTGACAAGTTTGAGAAGAGTGACAGGCCAGACCGTGTTTTCCTAGAAACGGGCATGGCACCAGGGAATAGATGGCTAGAATGGATGCTTTACTCTGCTGAACGTCTGAAGAAAACCAATTGTGTTGCTCGTTCTGTGGCTAGACCTCATATGGTTGTTGTACCATTCCCTTTAAACTTGACTAACAATCCTGAAGGCCTTAGATGTATGATTAAAGTGTTCTCTATCCCAAAAGACAGTGCACCATCTGATAAATGTAACTCACTGTACTATCTCTACACAGCAGTAAAACGTAATAGTCCTCTTATTTGCAACCTAGGAAAAAGAGGCTACACTTGCTTCAAGTGCACAAATGCCACTGGTAAGTCTGTGGGGAATCTAACTTTCCAGTGTGTGATTGTCACTAACATCACTAAAGGCACGTCTAATGAATTTGATTCCGCATGGTTCACTTCCATGACGACGGCCCTGGAGGACATGTGGTGGTACTACGGGGGAACAAAGTTGTATCCTACCCTACCCACCCATTGGTCTGGCACGTGCGCCCTTGTTAAACTTGTGTTTCCCTTTTTTGTCTTACAGACATACAATCTGGAACAATTGAAATCAGAAATTCAAAGAGTGAAACGTCACTCTCCAAAGGGATCCTTTGATGCAGATGTCTATTTAGATGCAACCAGAATTCCACAAGGGGTACCAGATGAGTTCAAGGCACAGCACCCAATAGCAGCAGGGTTTGCATCCATTTTCCCTGGATCACAACTAATGTTAATGTAGCTTGGATAAGTTAAATTTACTACAATCAGCAGCGGTTTATAAATTTCACATGTAATGCCATAGAAAGGGTAGCAGAGCAACTAGATAAAACCTCTCTGACAGCCTGGCAGAATAGGCTTGCCTTAGACATGTTGCTAGCAAAGGAGGGTGGTTGTGCATTGTCTTCTGCTCTCTATCGCAGTGGTGGCCTCCCTGCTCACAGTCTGTGGTTTCTGTTGCATCCAAGGACTCCTGCAAAGGTGGATAACCACAACCAAAACCTGCATCTAAGTGACCGTGAATAACGGGAACAGAGACAACGAGCAAATGGAGACCCAATTCATCCAAGACCAGAGCCAGCGTTCCTCATTAGTTTGTCCAGTGTCCTTGCATCCTTGTTTTTGATGCTGCCACCCCAGCAGACTGCAACCATAGAACATCACACCTGCCACCACAAACTGATAGAACATCTTTAAGCATTTTACTGCAGATGTCAAGAAATCTTGGTTTCCTTAACAAGAAAAGGGAGAACACAAAGAGTTAAAACTACTGAGACCAAATCAAAATGTTCTTTTACCCATGTAGGACCAAACCAATTCAGGGCAGTGCCATGAATGCCTGCACAGTGCTCTAGATGGAAGTTATAATATTGTCATCCACTGTATCAACAGCAGCTGTTAAATCTAGTGAAGCTAGGATCACACATTCCCTGAGGTCTGTAGCTAAACGCATATCATTAAAAGCTCTCAGTTGTACAGATTCTGTTCTATGAAAAGAAGCAGACTGAAAACCTCAGAAAAATTGTTTAACTCTAAAACGTCTTTCAACCTTTTCTCCAGAGTTTTAGAAAAATTGGTCTAAAATTTGATAGCACGGTAGCTTCCAAGCTGCACTTTTAATCAACGTTGGCACTGATGCATGCTTACAGTCTTTTGGGAGAACACCTGAGGACAAACTGCTGCCGACAGCAGCAAGAACAGAAGGCCCCAAAGTAGAAATAACATCTTCAAATAGTGGAGGTGGGACTGCATCTGCAGGGAACGCTTCAACAACTTCACACAGAAAAGGATAAAGTCACAGGCTCAAACTGATAGAAAACAGCAGAGCAGGGAACAGAGACTGATGGGTCATTGGCACCTCATCCACAAAGAAATTTAATAAATGAGGCTTATTGCAGTGTGACCAAACAATATTTGACAAATATTTCCTTCTAGCGTCTTTCACAGCTGCCTGATGTCTACATACTGGCAGTCCTTGAAGATTTTATTTTCAGGGAAGGAAACTGTGTGGGTGTGTCTGTACTTGCTCCATAATTACTGGCTACAACAGGCTGCTGCTGCCATGGTGGGTCTGTTCTGTGAGCACAATTTAAGGTCCTTTCTAACCAAAGTTGTGGTTTTGATGCCACAGCCTGTCTGAAGATTCTTCCTCTCCATGTTCTTCTCACTCTGGCCTCAGTTTACCATCTTCTAATGCGACTTCAGGAGAGTAATGCGCCATTCAACAAAGCAAAAATCATCTCAAAGTTAGTGGACTCCAGCGACCTCCACGAACACCAGAACACAGAAATTCAGTGTTCAGCTGACAAGATGTGAAGAAATCGAGTCACAGGATTCAGGTCTCCTATTTACTGCTGAGGAAAAAGAAATAATGTTTGGATTGTCGTGTATTTGTGAATCATACATATATTTTTATGTCATACAAGTGGCCCAACAACTGTGTGTTAGTTTAGCATAAAGTTTCTGTGTTGCAGCTTTTTTAGACTGGAAATGGAAAATCAGCCCAACGCAGCTTTAGAGACACTGGTTTCAGATCTGAGAAACCTTAGCTGCTGTTTGCTGTTGGACAGGAAGTGTTTTCAATGTGTGAAATTATAAAACTGCAGTACTGCTGCCCAAGAAATTAGTAAATTGTAATTTGGTAAAAAGGCAACCAGCCTATTTAAATAGAAACGGAATCGAATTTTACTAAACCGAGTTATGAGGTATTAATTAAATGTGAAAGATTAAATAATTTAATCTTTGGTTCTGCAGGAGAAAGAAATAAACTTAAAGGAGAGGAGTGTGTGAAGGAAGGATCTTGTTACTACGACAAGTTCCTGTTTTAGAAGTGAAGAAGGAAGAGAGGCAGCATTAGCCCATCAGAGCCTCAGCATGAACGTTTCTCACATTTTGTTCTGCTTCCTCTTCCTCAGTCAAGTAAATTCCTTCTTGTTTTCTCTAATTCCACAGAAACCAGCAAGAAAGATTTATTTAAACACACACAACTAAAGGTCTCTACCAATTACACACTATTCACACACGTGGTTCATTCTTTTATCAAACCACTCTGCATTTAGAGCCGAGGAGGCAACAATTCTCCTTCGTATCACTTTGGTGAAGCAGAACAGTGCAGCACACACATTCGAAAATTAGGGAACAATTTCAAAACTGCTGTTTTATAATAGAAAGAAATAATTTGATATGCTGTACACAAAGCTGATGAAGATATCATCACAATCAAACTCCAATCCATGTTTTTACTTCTTCCTCAGCAGATGGTCAGGAAGGAAGAATCAGGAAGTTTTTTTTTTTGTTTTGTTTTGTTTTTTATGTCATGTCCGGCAGATCTTGCAAACAGAACAGTGATCTGAATGCATTGTTATGCCAAACATATTTACTATTTCAAGATGAGCTTTATAGGTTCTCTATAGGCTCCTCTTGTTAGTGTGTCTCCTTTATTTTATTTGTGTTATTTTTAACATATTGTGTGACACTGAGTTCAATTTAACATCTAAGAATTGTGCCAGACCTGACAGGCTTAGGAAAGGAAAAGAAAAGAAAAGGGGAGAAAGAAAGAGGAGAAAAGAAAGAAAATAGAGGAAGAAAATAGTAAGAAGAAACAAGAAATAGCACCAGTGAGTAAACCAAATAACTCATCACTTTATAAAACATAAAAGATGCTGTCAAAATTTGCAAAATTAAAATTGTGTGGGCAAAAAAAAAAAAAAGAAAAGAAAAGAAATTTAAAAAAAAAGAAAAGAAGCAGAAGCATGGTTACACAAACCAACCATTTTGTGTTGTGATTACAAGAGCGTTTTCTGTCATGAAATGTACTTACCAATGAGGGCAGAATGACATAGCTCCGCCCATCAGAAGCTAGAGGCGGGCACGAAAGCCCCAGGAAGCCCAGGCCACCAGCAGCCCACTACGACCTATGAACACCCGCCGCCACTCATTCCAAAGACAACCGCACCCCTACCCCAGCAGACGGGAGAGGGAGGCCTTAGACGGAGCCCCCTCCAGCCGAGGAGCAAGGGCCCCAGGGAACCCGAGGCGATGAGAAGCCAGCCCCCCCTCCAGCGGCCAGCACCCCCATACAGGCCGACGGCAGGGCTCCAGAGCACCGGGCACCAGAGGACCACCCGACCCCCACAGAGTCCCCCCCCCACGCCAAAGAAGCCAACGCAGCCCCGCGCCACAACCCCCAGGGGAGCAGGTCAACTCCCACGTCAGAACATCCAGCCCCACCCAGGAAGTTTTTTTGTTGTCAAATTTAAACATTGACTTAAAAATGCAACAAATTCAGCTGAATTAGTTTAAATGTTCATCTGTCTTAAATTTAGTATTTTATAGGATGATGGTATCTGTTGCTTGTTCATCTGTTCAGCAGCACAGGAGGATGGACACTCCGGTCGTGTCAATGCAGAAACTCCCATCTACAGAAGAGTGGAAGGAGGAAGCTTCACATTTGAATGCCAGCTTTGTAATCCCTGGAAGCAGGAAGTTCTTCTGTAGGGGCGAATGTGAAAAAGGAAATATTCTCATTGAAACGACTGATGATACATTTCAGAGCGGCAGATACAGCATGAAATATGTCAGATATGGTTATTTGAACTCTGATATGTCCGTGAGCATCACACAGCTGAAAACGTCTGACTCAGGACGGTACCGCTGTTCTTTGGACACAGTTTTGAAACCAGATTATTTTGAGCTCATTGTCACAGAAGGTGAGTTTCTACTAAAAATATTACTCATGTTTCTGAAGATGTGCACAAATATTTACTTCTCACTGCAGCAACATTTCTTTCAAATATCTGCGTTTGTCATTTTAATTCTGCTGTGAGACACCCATTAATCCCTATCACTCACCTGCAGACACACAAAGTGCTTCGAGCAGGATTGTAATGATTCTGATTTCTTCCTTGTTCACAGCTTCAAACACTTTAACACCAGACTTTACTCTGAAACCTGCTCCAACAACAACCGGACAGAGTCCAAACTTCAGTTCGGGAGGCTCCGCACCTTCATCAGCATCCACTGAACTCATCAAACCTTCTGAGACACCTGCAGGCTCAGGTATGTCACATATGCATGTGTGCAGATGTGGGTCCATCTATGTGTTTATCAAAGAATCCACGTTCATGAGTGACACATCAACAAATGTGGAAGGAGCGCTCTGACCTGTTACTGACATAAGTTTTAATTAATTGGTCCTTATTGCATCCTCATAATTGATGATGATGATGCATTTTCATAAATTTATTTTATAAATTTTACAAATTAATTTACAAAGGAAGGCCTTTACCCTTGGCCGCACCTGATCTCTACAGCGCCTCCTGCTGGTAATCGACCTACAGGAGGGCGGGCCCATGTGCCAGCCCCCTGGTGTTCTCCCTTGAGCCCCCTCCACAGGTCTGGCTCCAGGGTGGGGAGTAAGCCTTTTCTGGGCAGGATAATCTGTTCCCGTGTATCTGCCATGAGCATCACTGGAATCGCCCGTTGTCTGGCCCCTCACCCAGGAACAATTTATATTTGGAGACCCAACAAGGGGGAAAAGCCCCCAGACAACATAGCCCCCGGCATCCCTGAGATATATAAACCCCTCCACCAGGATAAGGTGGCGATTCACAGAGGGGTCTAAAAAAAAATACGTTAAAAAATATTTAAAATGTCTAAAAACATGTAAAATACATTTTAAAATATAATTATTCTTTAGGAAGTCTTTGTGTTTTTATCACAGCAGCATGTTGAATATTTAATATTCAGTTTGTGTGACATGTAACCAAATATCAGTTTATAATTTAAAGTGTTTAATGATGCATTTGTCCTCTCTCACCCAGGTTTCTTGCTGCTTTCGGTTATTGTAGCTGTGGTCGTGCTCGTTCTGATGTTCCTTATTGTTCTGACCTTAATCTACAAAAAGAGGACAAAGGGCTCAGTTGGTGAGTAAACTCCCACCATTACCTGCACCTTTAAGAGTCATTCAAAGTATTTCTCTTGTCATTAACTGGCTGCAGACCTTCTCTATGTTTTAATCAAATGTATAAAATGTGCTTTTTTGTGTGTGTGTGTGTTCTATAGTTTTGGACAGGAGGAGAAACTCACACCATAACCAGACTGAGGTGACTCATCTGTGTTTGCTTTACCATCACTGCTACGCTCAAACCAAACGAAGCACATTGTGATGTCATCGTTAAAATTGTATTCCACAATCAACGTTCAAATCCACTTTCCTAATCTCTGACATATATTAACATAATCCCACAGAGAATTATCACTAGTGTCTCCCTCGTGGGATGTCTTTTTAGTCTCTTTAAATGACCCAGGTTATCTCTGCTGGACGAACAGCCTGAGCTCTGTGTGAAAAGATGACGTCACATCAGTTAGCTTTACTTCAGAGGCTCTCTGCTGGCAAGGAAACTCACGCAGAAAACTTGAAAATTATCACCGATGGTTGTTTAGTGCCTCTCAGTGGTGACGTGTCTTTCAGCTCACTGTTTTTGGTTTTGTTGCCTCCATTATTACTGTTTCGGTTTAGTGTCGGTGTTTCTGCCGCTCCTCAAGCTTTGCTGCAGGTAAGTAAGTAAGTAAGTAAAGTTTACACAGCGCTTTTCACAGACAAAAAGTCACAAAGCACTGTACAGTCATTTAAATACAATATCAAAAAACAGATAAAACACCATGTTTAAAACATATTATCATTACCATATTAAAAAAAGAAAAAGAAAAAATGATGTCAGCAGAAAGCCTGGTTGAACAGAAAAGTTTTCGAAGGTTTTTTTAAAAAGACTCCACAGAGTCGGCCAAACGGAGCTGCAGTGGTAAAGCTCTGTCCCCCGCCCCCCGTCCTTAGTCTTATACGTGGGACAGCTAATAGATTTTGAGCTTGTGAATGAAGGCAGCGAGCGGGGCTTGTCCATTCAGTGCTCTGTACGTAAGAGTGAGAACCTTAAACTGAATTCTGAAAGCAGTGGGAGCCGATGTAAAGAGAATCAAACAGGGATCAGGCGTGCTCCTTTGTGTGTTAGGAGTCTAGCTGCTGCATTTTGCATTGCTTGGAGGTGTGAGAGAGATGATTTGTCTAAGCTGGTAAAAAGGGGCGTCACAGTAATCTAGGCGCGATGACTCAAATGCAGGAACAATATTTCCCAGATCAGAGGACGAGACTATAGCTCTCAATTTAGAAATGTTTCGCAAGTGAAAGAAACAGGAATGTGTGATAGATTTCATGTGTGAGTCAGATCCCAATGAGGACTCAAATACTACACCGAGATTATGAACAGTGGTTTTTGCAGGTGAGCAAAAGGAAGCAATCACCTGACTGATTCTCGAGTGAATTTCAGGAGGAGCTGTAATCGTGGCCCCTTTTGCTGTCAGATCATTTATTTTGTTGTCTTTTTTTTTTTTCCCCAGATTGCTCTCTATGAAAATTTGTCTCCAGCCCTCACAAGTGAAGAATCAGTCTACCAGAGCCTTGATCCAGGCAGCAGGGAGCAGGACCAAACCTACTCCACTCTCCACCACACAAAGTAGCCACACAAACATTCAGATTAAGAGAAATGAGTTCCACATTTACATGTCTGGATGAGCAACCTGCTCACTTCTCTGTAAAAAGTCGTAGTGCTACTTCCTTTGTTCTTACTCAGCCGGATTAAGTAACCTTGAAACTGACCTCAGTAACATCAGAACATTTCACCACTCAGAGTCCACCTCATCAGGCTCGACCCATCACCTTCTTCTACACCAGCCTGGTCTCATTTTGTCTTCGTGAATTGTCCCTTTTTTCATGTCTCTGAGCATCGACTTGTAAATGGGGAGCAGGGAGGCATCACCATGCCAACTAACAGAACAGACTTAAAAGCCATGTCAGCTGTTTATATTTGTCTAAGCCCAACCCAGCATTTTTAAAAGCCTAATGTAACCAAGCAACATGTTTTTATTGAATAAAATACTCAAAAATGATACAAAAAATGTTTCAAAGTCTGTGAAGTGTATGGCTGGAACTTGTGTCTCTTGCATAGGAGGCAAAATGAGATGCTCTATCAGCAACCCCACCATCTCCTGCCTTTTAAAGGTGGAAAATGTTCATTTCTCTATTAAATGTCATGTTCAACGATATGAAAATAATATTAGGAAATTCATATTGAGGAGCATGAATCAGTAGGTTAAGGATTGTGACTGTTTCACAGCCTGCTGTGAGACTGGGTTGCACAGAAACTGGATGCTCTCTCCACATGTGCCCAGACTGCACGACCACACATAACACAACACAACTAAATCCATCAGACTAAACTCCAGCTAAACAAACACACACATGTGAGTGAGAGTGAACAGAGGTCTCTCTCTCTCTGTGTTGGCCCTGCGACAGGTTGGCGACCTGTTCAGGGTGTATCCTGCCTCTTGCCCTATGTCAGCAGGGATAGGCTCCAGCCCCCCTGCAACCCTGAACAGGATAAGTGGAAGTGAATGGATGGATGGAATATTATCATATGAAAGCTCATTATCAGATTAAAAGATGTAGGCTCTTTTTTTGTATGTCACTGTTTAGCTCTGCTTTAGGGAGTTTCTGAGTGTTCACCTATAGCTTTAGTGGTCCTTGATAACTGAGGCTCAGGCAGCTAATCTCACTGTGTAATCCACAGGAACCAACAGATTCATATTTATTGAAGGATGTACAACATTTACAAGTTTAAATGGCAAATTCTGCAGCAGCAAAGATGACCACAGAGCTTTAACTTTTAGGGGAAGAACAGTGTAAAACCTTGGGGGTATCCACACAGGAAGCAATGTGGCAGCTAGAGACCACAGAAAGTCAATGACAAAATAAGTGCTGGTGATGTCAGATGGGCTGTTTCAAGTTAAGCTTTCCTCAGTTTTGAGGCGAGCAACTGAAGCAACTGCCACAGAGAGTTGAAATGAAGATATTCTGATAACATATGACAGGGTGGAGCACATTAGGGGGTTAACAACGCAACCAGAATCTATAATGTCTCGTAGCAAACAACCATTAGTGACAAAATGATGCACACCGAGTGTCACTTCCTGTGTGAATGCCCCTGTACTTGTTTCGTATTTGCTGGTAAAAAGAGAATCAGAGTCTGACGTCAGCAGGCTGCTGCTGCTGCTGTCAGGGTGGGTCTGTTCTGTGAGCACAGTTTAAGGAGCTTTCTAACTAAAGCTGTGGTTTTAATGCCACAGCCTGTCTGAAGATTCTTCCTGTTCACGGTCGTCTCACTCTGGCCTCACTTTACCATCTTCTAATGTGACTTCAGGAGAGTAATGCACCATTCAACAAAGCAAAAATCATCTCAAACTGGGGTTAATGGCACTGCATAGAGTGTATAACTGTGTGTGTGTGTGTGTGTGTGTGTGTGTGTGTGTGTGTGAAGGAGGGATCTCATTAAGTTCCTGTTTTGCAATTGGAAAAGGAAGAGAAGCAGCATTAGCCCATCAGAGCCTCAGCATGAAAGTTTGTCACATTTTGTTCTGCTTGTTCTTCCTCAGTGAGTAAATTCCTTCTTAGTTTCTCTTTGATTTTTGTCTTTGTTGTCTTTGTATTACAAGTGAAACTGTAAGTTTCTTTTAACAGTTTTAATCATAAACCATTTCAGTCTTCATTTTTAGCTCTTACGTATTTGTTTCTGTGGTTAAAGATGTCACTTAAAGAAGTCACTTGAAAATGCAGCTCATTGAAAATTGAAGCGATGTCTTCAAAGCAGAAACCTCTGAATGATTAGTTTACAGAAATATGCACATGCATGCATGATTTATGTAGTTTGGTTCCTACAGTATCAGTAATGCTCTCTCTAATTTTTGCGTCTTGATGACATGATTTCCTTCCATATTCTTTAAAAGGATAAACTCACAGGCGCCTTTTCTTGCACAGACAGTTCCAGTACAGCCTCACTGTAAAGGCACCAACAAAATCCACCAAAGAATCTAGCTGGGAAATATATTTAGACACAACTAAATGTTACCATTTTCAAAACTACTCACACAGCTGCTTCCTCCTTTTTGAAGCACTCTTCGTTTAGAGCAATTCATTTTTCATATCTCTTTTGTGAACAGGAACAGCACCGTATCATTTCACAATACAAAGAAACAATATTGAAGTGTGATATCATCACAAACTCAAGGTCCGTTTTCATTTTCCTCAGCAGGCGGTTTGTGTAGATGTCAGGAAGAATCAAAAGTTTGGTGTTTTCAAATCATTCAGTTGAATTAGTTTAAATGTTCATCTGTCTTAAATTTAGTATTTTATAGGATGATGGTATCTGTTGCTTGTTCATCTGTTCAGCAGCACAGGAGGATGGACACTCCGGTCGTGTCAATGCAGAAACTCCCATCTACAGAGGAGTGGAAGGAGGAAGCTTCACATTTGAATGCCACTTTGTAATCCCTGGAAGCAGGAAGTTCTTCTGTAGGGGCGAATGTGAAAAAGGAAATATTCTCATTGAAACGACTCATGATACATTTCAGAGCGGCAGATACAGCATGAAATATGTCAGAAGCTTTTTGCAATCTGATATCATGTCCGTGAGCATCACACAGCTGAAAACGTCTGACTCAGGACGGTACCGCTGTTCTTTGGACAAAACTTTGAAACCAGATTATTTTGAGCTCATTGTCACAGAAGGTGAGTTTCTACTAAAAATATTACTCATGTTTCTGAAGATGTGCACAAATATTTACTTCTCACTGGCAGCAACATTTCTTTCAAATATCTGCGTTTGTCATTTTAATTCTGCTGTGAGACACCCATTAATCCCTATCACTCACCTGCAGACACACAAAGTGCTTCGAGCAGGATTGTAATGATTCTGATTTCTTCCTTGTTTACAGCTTCAAACACTTTAACACCAGACTTTACTCTGAAACCTGCTCCAACAACAACCTTTCTGCTATCAGCCCCAGCAACAACCACACAGAGTCCAAACTTCAGTTCGGGAGGCTCCACACCTTCATCGGCATCCACTGAACTCATCAAACCTTCTGAGACACCTGCAGGCTCAGGTATGTCACATACATGTATGCATGTGTACAGATGTGGGTCCATCTATGTGTTTGTCCTGTTGAGGTGTCCTTGAGATGAACCAGTTTTTGTCCTGGAGTGCGACTGGGTCCAATGGATATTGGGATATATGAGTATTTTTCTCTGTGACAGGCCTGCCACTTAAAGGATGATGGCGTCGTTCCACTTGTGATTCGTTTTCTGTCTGGTGTGTGTCTGACCTTCCTGTGCGTCTTTGCTGATTTGATGGAAGTCCAGTTGGGATAACCGCATGTTTGTGTGGGCTTCCAGTAAACTTCATTGTCCTCGTTAACCTATTATCCCTGGTGTCCTCCCTGGTAAACCTTAAGTATTCATCCACTGAGTTGGCATGAAGGCTTCTAGCCACGAGCTTTACTTTCCACTTCCTCCATGTAAAGGTTGGCCACAATGGGTGACAGTGGGGAGCCCATGGTGCATCCATGCGTTTTCCCTGTAGAAACCATCGTTGCATCTGAAATATGTTGTGGTAAGGCAGAGGTCTAACACTGCACAAATCTGATCTGGGGTGAAGCTGTTCTATTTTTATAAGGAGTCGTCTTCCTGTAGTCGTTTTCTGACAGTTTCCACTTCCTCAGTTGTGTGCAAGCAAAAAGTGAAACCGCATCAAAGCACACAGTGGTTTTATCGGGATTCAGTGTAAGATTGCAGATCCTGTTGGTAAAATCTGTGGCCTTTTCAACGTGATGGGGTTTCTGGCCTACAGGCGGAGATAAGATGGTGGTAAGGTTCTTGGAAATGTTGTAGGTTTACACTCCTGACGATGGGTCTGAGCTGGACTCTGATGCTGGATATGCATGTTGTAGCTTCACCAGGTGATAGTATGTGTATAGCAGTGTAGTATATGTATAGTAGATCGTATGAGGAGTGTAGATTCTGATGGTTTTTCAGATTTCCTTATGTCAGTGTATCATCCACAGACACAGACACGGGGAAGCCTGAGCTGAGCCGTAGCTGTTACTGAATGTTTTAACCAGAATGAGTTCAAGTGTTAAAAACACGAACTACAGCCGATATTTACAGAAACCTGGTTTGAAATTTTAACATTATGGTGAGTATGAGTAAGCGCTTCATTACAATCATTTCCTGCAAAAGGTAAATTAACTCAGTATATTTGTGTTTAGTTTGCAAAGTAATAAAACTTGTAATTTATTGTCACGTATCTGGAGTGCGACAGTAAAATAAAATCTGTTCTGTTAAGGTCCAGGCGAACTGCTTTATGTGATTCCAGTCCTGGTCGTTATGATCATCCTCTTATCAGCAGCTGTGCTCATTTTCTACAAGAAGAAGAGCAGCCCTAAACCTAAAGGTGAGTCTGGAGCTCAACCCCAACATTAACCAACATGTAATAATATTCATTATGGTGACTAAAATCACCATAAGTGAGCCAGGTTTTTGCTGACGTCTCGTCATGGTTGAAAAATAGATTCAAACTGAAAGCTGAACCAAAGTTGCAGATATTAACTCCATGTTGTTGTTTGGAGGTACTTCTTGAACATTGCCCATTACTGATGGGAATAAAATGAAATAAACCAAAAAAGAAATGTGAATAAAATATTTATAACTCAGTGGCAATTCAGACTCCTAAGTGTCTCCACTTTCAGCAATTCTACGTGGAAACAACGTCACTGATTCAGCTTTCGTCCCTCATGTTGCTCCAGAGTGTGAGAGCCAGATGTTTATTTTCTCACCTGCATTTTTTAGGGCCTCCCGTGGAACCAGAGTATGCTGACATCGCGCAGGTGAGTTTAAGGAATTATCAGACACCTGGGCTTCATTACAGTCCGGTTTGTATCAGTCAGCCAGTTTGTTCTCTTTTTCCAGACCAACCAGTATGAAGAGACAAGAGAGCGGGACAGACCGAGCAGCTCGCCTGCAGTGGAAGTATCTTCAGTTTACGCCTTCCCCAAAAGCTGCCAACGAAACAGAGCTGAAAACCTAGAACTCAACAGTCTCGTCACCTCTCCTCCAAACAAAGTAATTAAAACTGTGATTTTAAGCCCTGAGGTCAGAAACCAGGAAGAAACAGTTTGGGCAGTGAAGAAATTCATCGAAATGTTTCTATCGTTTATGTAAAAGTCTTTTGGGGTGTAGCTCTATAACACTGTATCTAATCACAACATATTTTAAGAGTCTAAAATTTGATTTCACTTTTCTTTCAGGCTGACGAGGAAATGAATGAAATCAATTACGCTGTAGTGGATTTTTCCCACATTCCTGCCACCAACAGCGCCCCCTGTGGTAAAACAGCTGAAGTTGTCTACTCCACACCTCGGATGTATGCCAGCCCCGCCCACCACGTCACAGATGTTTCCCCTCCTCTGTACGCTACAGTTAGAAAACAGTAAAGATGCTCGCTCAAAGTCCTTTTCTTTTTCTCAGTTATAGTTATTTATTGTTTAGTTTAAACAATTAATTCTATATTTCTGAATAATGCTTCCTGATATGCTGTAGGACGGGTTCAGCCTAACAGCTGCAGAAAACGCAACACACTGAAATTGACTCTTATTTTCGCACAAAAACAGCCAGTGTGTGTGAGTACGCAGTGGTTAGAGGTCCTTAAAGGTAGTTAGCAAGAAGGATGCTTCATGACTTTCGCAAGTATTTTCTGCTGGTCTTGGTTAATAAGATGTGGTTAATGAATTTAAAAGAATTTAAGCAAAACTTAATCAAGTAGTTCTGCTTTTGTTCAAACTTTACAACTTTACTTTCTGCTGGCCTGGGAATCCAAAAACAAATGCATTAATTAATTAAATGTTTTTGGGGTCTCTCGCTCTTCTGAACCCATTAAAAACATCTTTGTTGTTTTGTTTTTTTTGGTCATACTTGGTTCTCCTGAATCTCCATAAACGTGGTGGAGAGCTGTATCATCCAGGGCTGAAAAATGGAGCCAATCTGGAAGTTTAAACAAAGCCAAACACAAATGAGTCCTTACAGAGTTTATTGTGACAAAGCCTAAATTCACAGCAGAAATACTAACTACAGAAAACAGCAAAGCCCAAAATGCCAAAGCAGATGTAAGTCAGTCCACAAACTGTCACAGTGATTACATAAACAGTCTGTGATGAAGCCTGTGGCCAAATTTATGTCTGTAATTCGAGCATTTCTGCCAACAACGTTTACTTTTCTAATAGTTGACTCTGAAGCCACAAGAATTCAGTGTGATATGACCACAATATGAAATTGTGGTCAGCACAGTTCATTTCCTCTAATGTGTCATCTCACATGTCACTTTGGGTTGGCACGACTTCCTGTGATGTGGTGGGGAAACAGAACGTGTATCCAGTGTGTATGAATATCATTGCTGATGTGACTGTTACTGCAG
>JAMQGT020014416.1:0-163783 GCA_024447675.2 Pterophyllum scalare
ACAGTTGACTTCAGCACCCAGACTCAGGACGAGCTTCACACTCTCTGGATCACCGCTGGCTACCGTGTAGTGAAGGAGTCTCTTTTGGCCGGAAAACTGCGTGTATACATGCTCTCTTCTCACAGACTGCCTGAAACTACCAAAGTCCTTCTTTGACAGCATGGAGAGAATGCCCTCCTTGCTATATTGGTCAGCTGTGAAATGAAAGCAAATGTATTATAAAGCTGCACAAAGTCTGATGATAATGTCTCTTTTGGAACCTTTTGTAAAAATGAAATTATCATTTCATTGTGTCTTCCTGTTTCCTTGTGTACATAACAGTGGGTGACCTTTAGGAGTATAGAGCTCATTCATAATGAGCCGTTGCTTTGCGTGCTAGTCTTTAAACATGCAGTATTGTGCAAAAGTCTTGAGCCACCCCTCATTCTGAATCACTTTAAAATGTTTTCTTTGACATTGGCTGCTTTTTCACCTATTTTCAGTCCTGAACTAGTGTTGTGTCTACACGTAACAGACAGCTTAACAAAGAACTAATTTTAAGTTGTATCTTTAGCCACTTTGTTTCTAACAGCCTGTCACAAAAACATTTCAGTCATTTGTTTAAGATTCTTTAGTTGAATCTACAAAAATGCTGAAGAGAACATATTTTGATAGGCATTAAATAGTATTTTTGCACCAATAAGAAAGTGTACACAATGAGAGTAGGGAGCAGGTGGACGAGAGCCTGGAGAGGTGGAGGAATCCTCTAGAAAGAAGAGAAATCAAAGTGTGTAGAAGCAAAACAGAATACATGTCTGTGAATGACAGGGAGATGCAAGGAACAGTGGTAGTGATGTGGATGCGTTTGGGGTCAACCGTTCAAAGCAACAGAGAGAGTGGAGGCAGGGTGGAGTGGGTGGAGATGTGGGTCAGGAGTAACTTAAGACAGTGGAACAGCAGCAAGAGTGAACAGGAAGGGGTACAAAATGGTACTGACTAGACAGTGGAACCAACAAAAAGACAGGAGGCAGAGTTGAAGAGGTTAAGATTTTCACTGAGAGTGACCAAATTGAACAAGATTAGAAGTGAGTGTAGGACAGCTCAGATTAAGTATTTTGGAGACAAAGTGAGACAGACAAGGTTGAGATCTGCAGAGGAGGGATAGTGGATATATTGGACAAAGTCTACTGAAGATGGAGCTGCCAGGCAAGAAGAGAGGAAGGCATCAGAGAAGATTCATGGATGTCGTGAAGGAAAACGTGAAGAGGGTTGTGTGACAGAGGAGGGGGGACAGGGTGAGATGGAGGCAGATGATCCACTGTGGTGACTCCTAAAGAGAGCAGCCAAAAGAAAGATTGAATGTCTACAGCCATATGTAAAACATGGTGGAGCGGTCTGTCATGGTTTGGGGCTGGATTTCAGTCAGTGGACATTATGAATGCAGAAAAGTACCATCCTCCACCATGATCTATCATGGTTTTGATCCACCATGCAATACCATCTGGAAGGCATTTGATTGGCAGTATTTTTGAGCATGATAATGAGCCCAATGCAGTAAACGCATACTTGGATAGAAAAACACACAGTGGGACACTATCGGTCATGGATTAGCCTCCCCAGAACCTGGTTCTCAGTGTTATTAAAGCAGCATGGGATTATCTTGAGGTCAGACCAAAAGGCAGCCAACCACCAAAGAAGAGCTTTGAATGTCTTTCCAGAAGCCTGGAGAACTATTCCTGAAGACTGCTTAAAGAAATGACAAGAAAGCTGCCTCAGAGAGTTCAGGCTGTGTTGAAGAATAAAGACAGTCATACCAAATATTGACTTGCAAACTCGTCAGAATTGTACAAACTTTGTTCTTGCCTTATATACTGTATTTGTAGATATGTTTCACATGTTTCAATAAATCACTGTACCTATTTCCCCCATTTTTTTTAGTAAAATATAGAGAAATGAGGGGCATCTCAAGGCTTTTGCAAAATCCTCCATATATAGATAATTATAAAAGACTGTGACAATGAAAGGTATGGTGACTTATTGATTCAGTGCTGTTGGCAACATTCCAGAGTAAAAGGATCAAGGAAGCATTATTCTCCTCCACTGACTCTATTGACTCTATTGACTCCGTTTTGTCAGTATGAAGGTAATATTTGAAATGTGACAGCACTGTGAACAGCACTTTTGAAATGTCAGCCCTCCAATAATTAAATTGAACTGAACATAATTTTCCACCGTGCTCTAAGACCATGTTTACCTGAAGGAGAGTGAGACATCTCAGGAAAAGTGATCTAAAATGGAAGAGAAAGAAAATATAGCAAAAAAAAAAAAAGAATGGCTGTGATATAAATTATCACAAGTGGCTCACGAGCATTTTATTAATCAGCGTGTGAGACAGTTAAAAGGAGTAATAAAAACTGAACACATTATTTGTCTTAGCATTTTTTTTAAAGTGTTATTTTCTGGTTGGGCACAGTATTTTATGAAAATGCTTTGACAGACCTTGACAGACGAGACTGAGGCCTCGTCCTAAACCATAATTACACTGATAATCCCCTAAATTTAACTGTAGTGCTACCATGACTCGTACCCTTTGTTGTCTTTAATATGAAGTCATTTGTCAGTTACTGGATTGATTGCCATGATATGAAGGCTTTAACAGAGAAGTCTTCTCCTGTGCTGCTATATCATAATATGACAAACTGTATTCAGCATTAATTGTAATATACACGAAAGGTATTCTCTACCTGCTGTAATGAAAACTATATGTGTAAGCAAAGTAAGAAACAAGGTCTTGCTGATGCTATCATGCTAACTTTTATTCCACTTAAAGTTCTTTTCGTTGTTTAATGATCGACAGAAATTGTGGGGTGGTGATGTGAATCTTTTTTTGTGCTTCTGAAGGAGGGCAGGGTGCCAGAAATCATTTGAGAACAGCTGGCTTTAAAGATAAATCCTACTAACTCGGGTGATCCCCTGCCTTTTCATTTAGCGTAACACCGCTGACATTTTAATCAGCCTCAGATCTACATTGTGCTAATTAGCGAATGTTGGTGAACATTTTTAATCAATAATACGGTTAATCTGCCTCAGAGCTGGAGTAGATAGAGCAGATACAACAGAGCAATTGGAGTCGAGTCTCAAGCAGAACAAACCTTTTTCATTGGTGAGATCAGCCAAGGATAATCCGCTTTCTGTCCCGCATCCCTATTTTTGTTGCTGTGAATTGGGCCTGGGACTTTCAGGAATTCACTCAGGGACTCTGTTTGCCTCACAAAGTCTGCACACAAACAGCAGTCAAGAACACCTCTGAATTGGCCCGTTCAAACTAATGTATTCACCAAAACACTGTGTTGACTGCACCACTGCACAGCATGAATGGTCATCCAGGAATTACAGGTAAATTATTTCATAGATACGGTACTAATTGTAGAGAGATTCATGAACATTACAAATTGGACAAGGTGCTGTTTATGAATAAACATGAATGCTAATCTGTATTCATCAGCATGACTTCTTGAGTCATGAGTGCTTGTTTAAACAACGGTGACCCGCTCCTTATTATGTAAAAGATGAAAACCTCATTTAAGTCTATGGATTAAAACATGTTCTCTATCATTGACTTTTGACTTGATAATTACTCACAAAGTCAAAAGGAACATGACTATTTGTTGTTTATGCATTTATTTTTCTGACAGTTAAAACATGGGTCTGATGAGACTGATGTACAATAGTAAACTCAATAAACCTTATATAGTAAACCTTTAAATCCAAAATAGAAAGTCTCATGAAAGCATCTTTATGCTGCACCTGAGAACTGTGGCCTCTCCGTGGGATCCTGGTCCCAGCACTGCTTCATGATGCTTATCATCTGTTCACACTCAGGAGGCCTCTGATCAGGTATCACCTCCACACAGGGCCTCTTCCCCTGTGACACCTTTAAGAGCACTGTGGTCACACTGCAACCTGCATCCAGATTTAGATGTAGATGTAGATGAGCACATGCAGTCAGCAACAAGCACAGCAAAGTGGACCTCCTTGTTTGGTGGCTGTTTCAAAATATGTGTGGGAGGCTTAGCCGTGCATTAATTTAGGAGAACGGAATTTTCCTTTATAACAAATTACCATACAAGATGTATCCTCACTGTAAATCTCGCACATCAGAAACTAGACAGTTTTTTTTTCTCTAAAAAAACGTCATTATCAATGCAGTGTTGCATCAGAGGCGTCAGAAGACACTTGACTTTGAGAATGGTATAAATTTTATCTGATTCTGCAGGAAGATATCTGGCTTTCCTAACAAGACCTCTAACTTCTTTGTCTAACTAGACTAACTCGTCATTCATAAATTGTTCACCAACAAGGTTTTTTTCATGAGAAAAAGTCTAATAAATACATAATGAGCACCATAAAATAGCCCAGCTTACCACAGAGACCCCTTTTGGTGCCATTTTTAAGTTTCTGAGCATTGCACCCTCTGTTTTTGTCACTTTCTGTGCTATATATTGTATGGTTCGTATTATTTTAGAGCACCGTTCCTAAAAAAACTCACATGAAATGCCTTCATGTTTATGCTGTCAAAGTGATCACATTAAGTGTTCCATGACTCCTCGCTGAGGAAATGCCTGTAAATCTTCTTGATATGAAGATGTGATTCATTTCAAATGAATAATTTCCTACCTGCATGTGGTTTCTGTTGGGTCAGAATTTCCCACATCACAATTCCAAAGCTGCAAATCAAAGCAGAAGGAAGCACATCAGTCCTAGTGCTCTCATACTGTGCATTCAATGAACTCTGTAACTGTCCTCCTCATATATAAAAGGCATTGAAACTCCTCTTATGTTCTATAAAAAGCTTTTCAACAAATACGTAAATAAAACCCAGCAAAACAAAACGGCAACGATGAGTGAGCGAGACGTGAGTGATATATGTGGACTATTTCCCTCTGACCTCTGTAAGATTGAAGTGTATATATACTGTACAGCAAGGTTACACAGTGTGAAGTGTGGATTGTGTGCCGAATCTGAAAAAAAAGCTGTTATTCTGATAGTGCAATTTCAAAACCACCCTTGGCAAGTCACCTGTAAACATCAAAGGTAGTTCCTGGAGGATCGGGGGATTGAGTGAAGGTCTCTGGAGGAATATAACTTATGTTCCCTCTTGCAGTCAACTGCTCTATGAACAAGGTCTTGTTCATGCCCTCTTCCCATTGGATTAAACCAAAATCTGAAATCTTAGCAAAAAAGGAAGAAAAAAAAACCAAACAAGAATGAGACAGCTTTACTGAATAATCATGGAGCGCTTTGCAGAACTCGGAATAAGCCAGGATGTTTATTGTAAGCTTCCAGAAGTTTACTGACCTTGATGTGGAGATGATCGTCTAGAAGGATATTGGAAGTCTTTATGTTAAGATGGAGTAGAGGAGGTTTCATGCTGTGAAGGAAATTCATACCCAAGGAGGTCTCATGAATCATCTGAAACTTCTTTGGCCACATCAAAGTGTGACTGGCTAGGAGATTGTTCAGGGAACCATTACTCATGTACTCCATCACAAGTGCAGTCGCTTCGCTGCACATGCCATATATGCACATTATGTACTTGAATTTCAATTTGGAAATGTTGGACACCTCCTTTATTATTTTCCTGGAATAGAAAAAAAAGAGTGTCAGTGCCTTTATTTCCGTTTTGAACTTTGACCACTGGAAATGTTGCTTTCTATGGAAAGTATCAAAACTAGATGTGCTGAGGGTAATGAATCCAACAGTTCAATATTAAATCAAAGTTCAAAAGTCCATGCTGATTGTTAGCTTCCTTTAATCTTGTCTTTATTCCTGTTAACTGATATTTACCTTAGACAATATGCAGGCAATATATAACTGTTTACCTATTTCAGAATAGCTAATGATCAGTCCCTTAGTTTAGGCCATGTTGAATCTGATTCTTTAGTTAACTTTTAACTGATACATATTCAATGATCAGTTGTGATGTCTGGCTCAGAGGATTAAAAATTCAATTCAGTTTTATTTATTTAGCCAAATCACAACAAACAGTCACCTCAAGGTGCTTTAAAAAGGAGGTGTAGGTCACAGTTCTATTGTAACAGGTCCATGTGGTGTTTGACACCTCATGGACATGTTCTGTAAAGCTTCTACACTCCCACAGCCGAATCTAAGTGTTCCCTGTTGCCTGTGATGGTGTTAATTTATCTATTCAGTGTTGTGTGCTGCTACAATATACTGTGGTGGGATCAGATTACAGCTTTGTCATACCACAGTAAGAAATCCTAGCACCACAAATGATAAAATGATGAGCTGTGGACCTTTCATTTCCATAGAAAGAGCTTCTAACAATTATAACTTGACTCCCACCTGTAAAAGTTGTTTCCACACAAGGCTGTGTCAAAACTTTTCAAAGCAATTTTTTCCCGCCAGAGTTTGACCTTGACCTGGTACACCTGACCAAATCTGCATTCTGCCACCTTAATCCAGTCAGCCTCAAAGTCGTCCCTCTGGAAGTTCCTGAATTGCCCGGGAACTTGGTCAAATCGATCCATGAGTACAAATATCCTCTCTTACACAAGCCCTCAAAACAGTCTCACTCTCTAATCCTACACATCAACAGGGTTTATGTTCCAGATCAACTTCCATCAAATTCCTGATCAGCTGTACCGCAGGAGCATGTGTCTCACACAGGGAGAGAAAGGCAGCAGAGACACACTTTAAAATGAGTGATGCCAGCTGTGTGGAAGTTATGAGGAGTGACATCCAAACTAAGCTATGCTCAATGCCCGTGGGCGGAGCTCAGGTGTAGAACTTGTTTACTCCGCAATGCTGCAAAGCCGGTTTTTATCAGCCGAAACTGCTGTCATAGTTTTCAGTCAATACTGAAAGCATACTCAGTGACTTTTTCTTTCCCCTCTAATGCCTTGATATGATATGATTTATGTGCCAATTCTCTCCTATGATGTGCTTCTGTATACACGTCAGCCAAAACACTGAAGCCTGCAAAAGTAAGATGAATAAGACTGAGCATTGCAGTGCAGTGATCTGCTGGGGGACCTTGGGTCAAAGAGGTGGTTTTAATATTGTGGCTGATCACAGTAACTCGACTGCCTCGTGGGCTATCCACTTTAACAAGGCACTTAACCCCTAATAGCTCCAGTGGAATAGCTCAGTAGTCTGCAATCTGAGGTGCTAGCACCAGGGAGGGATGGCATGTATTTGTGTGCATGTTTTGTGTGTATATGATACGCAAGTTCTTACACAGTTGCTCAAAATAATGTATACAATACATTATATAATTCATTTAGGGGCTAAATCAATAATCTATGATGTATCTGTATAGCACTGCTCTATCTACCAAGGGTTCCCCAACGCTCACACATGGACACAGCTATCACACTTTTATTTGCTTTTATTTACAACAGTTCTCACTCCAGCAGTAGTGTTCATATACTTGTGCGCCTTGGCACAACCCTGCATGGCACTGAGTGTCAGCTTGCTTAGTCTTTTGGCGGTCAGCCACTGTCAGTGCTTCCAAGGCCTCTGTAGGCCTCAGCATCCTACTGAATAAATAAGAGACACTCATTAGATGATATGCAACAGTTCTGCCACTAAGCCTCTCTTCGGCACTGAACCCTGAACCTTCCGGTCCAACTCTGCTCCTCACAGCTGAGCCAAAACCACACCCCAACACCACAATGTGTTTTTAAGATCAATACATCACTCATGACTGTTCAGGAAAACTTAAACCAGTGG
The DNA here is from genome assembly GCA_024447675.2 of Pterophyllum scalare. NCBI lineage: Eukaryota > Metazoa > Chordata > Actinopteri > Cichliformes > Cichlidae > Pterophyllum > Pterophyllum scalare. The sequence continues at coordinate 7,735 of JAMQGT020014416.1, forward strand.
CCTCCACAGGAAGGGGATCTGGTGGCTCTGTTACGCAGTGGGGATGGTTTGACTCCATTTTTCCCCTTAAAGGAAAGGGTCAAATGTTGCTCTCAGTCACCATCTTTATCATGTGCTGAAAGACTCCAGATTGGCGTGTTCCCTTTGACGATGACTATGTCCCCATCCATATGATGCAAGAGGTTGCTGAATATTATGTGAATCTTAGAATCATAGACTCATGGACTCCACAGTCACTAGATTTCAGGACCAACATCAAAACATTAAATGAAGGAATATCCTTTGAAAGAATGTTATTCATTGATCCTGTAGAGCTCCAATGCTTTGAACAATCACTTTTAAGGCACACTGAAGCTGGTCTGACAGCATGTGGTGGCCCAAGCCCTGGAGGATATCATTGGACTCATGATGACCCCAATGAATGACACAAGCCAGAACACAGCAAGCAAACAATAGTCATGCTGAAAGTGTTGCTGGAGCGTTAACCTCTGAAGACTTTTTTTGATTCTCTGTGAACCTCGGAAGTAGGCAAAGTTGTGCAAGAAAGCTCTACTCTCTTTCTTCAAACCTTATTCCAAAGCATGCTGGCTTAGGCACTTAGTTTGTTGCTGTTTATTTTGTCTTTGAATGGTTTGGGCACCAAACTGCATGCCAGTTAGTTCCTCTGTGACTGGATGTGAAATCAAAGCTTTCCAAAACAGTGTGCAAGCACATTAGCATTACTTTGTCTTTTTCTGCATTTCAGGGAGAGGACATACAGTGATTTTTCTTTCAGTGTTTTGAAATAAATAGACACACAATGGAGAGAGTTCAGAAACAGTGATACTAATAAGATGATGTGTTTATCATTTAAAGACAGAAAGGTAGAAATTACCTGAAATTGTGTGGAAAATTGACCAAATTATTTTAGAAATCCTCAAACATTCATTTTGTGTAAGTAGCCTCTGCCGCTGAAGCAATAACAGATCATCATTCCACCTTCACTATATGCTCAGCCTAGCTGGTTTTCCTAGCATACTTTAATACACAGAGATGCAGAGGAAATGAAATAAGAAAAGACTTTGAGCCTTATTGTCTTATTGTTTTCCACATACAAGAAGAAGGACATCTTTTCAATTATATTGCACCTCTATCTTCATAAAGGCTGGAATGAGATGCAGCATTGCCTCATTCTATTATGGAGCTGGTCGTGCAGTTAATTTAGCATATTCTGAATGTATCAATAATCCTTAATAATGAATTGTAAATTTAGCATCGCTGCAAAGCAGACTTTCAGTAATGCGTTGTGTTGCCTGGTGGCATAGGGACTATTATGTGTGAACCCATTTCATCTCCCAATCTTTCACAACTTTTATTGTGAAAAATTGGGAGCCTTATATTTTCTAATCATGCATTTCCATCTTTCCACATCACTGAAGCAGGCTGTTCCATAAGAGAAGAGATTTAAACTGCCGAGCTTATGGGAAAGGCTTATAATAATAGAAAGCTCATTCAAGAAGATGAGAAAACAAAGATGTCCTCCACTATCTATTCCCCACCTGCTGTTCTGCTTTATAGGCTCATTCAGTTATACTTCACCACCATTCAACCCCCTTTAGAGCTGAATTCATCTTGGGACATGAGGTCTTGTTGCAGTGTCAAAGACAGTGATGAACTCCCACACCTAGACACACACATATATAAATGGTTCCTGTGGGTCACTGGTAGTTTTAGCCTTCATTTGGGCAGTCTCCCTTGGGTTTCTTCATTTCTAGCACATAGCACATTTATAATAAATATGGCTCCCTTGAGAAAAAAATTCCAGCACAAACTCACTGTGCAGTCCATCTCTTGTTGCATGTGGCTTTGTCTAATTTTTTTTTTTCTACACTAGAAATGTAAATGGGATTCATTAGTATTTCTGCCCATAATGCATGTCCTATGAGAGACCAGCTACAGGTCAGAATTCTGCAGTCATTTCATTGCTTCTTCTATTCTCTGAGCTGGCTTTTTGTTCAGGCTTTCATTTGTGAGACATGGCTAGAATTTTGGGTGGGTGGGTGGGGTTAATAATTCTACTTCAATAGGATTTTCCCTAGCCTGCTCCTTTTAAAGCTGTCAGCTTTCACTGCAGGGCTGTGGAAGGGAGAGGAAACACATCTACGGGGTCATGTTCATTTAGACATGTCCCATGGATTTATGTTTATTTTGCAAAAACAAAAATGGGATTAGCTCAAAATGAATTATTGTGAGACTTTACATGATTATAGATTAATTATTTTGTAGAGCAGCATCAAAGGGTGGATCATTATGGTGAGCTGTTAGAGCTTTTGCACTCAAATATAAGAAGAAACAAGCAGAATTGCCAATCTGATGATGTGAAAGACTAAATACAGTGTCACATTTGTTTTATTGTCACATTTTTTTCCACAATGGCCAGAAAAGCTGTTATCATCACACATATAAAAATGTATCCTGCCATTATTTAATTGTTCTGCAGATAGCAAAAGTTTCAACTCATTGCAAGTCTTTCTAAATACCTAAACGCTTCCACTCATCCTATGAATACAGGTGTGATAATAGATGAGTTAACATTCACTGACGGTCATAGCTTTATGCCTCACTAACTAACACTATTATTTAGGACAGACACATGGATTGATGTCTCAGTGCAAAGCAGGCAGTCATGATCAGATTTCCGATAGGCTACCTGAGGGTGGAAATCTGTCTTCATCGATGAAACCCACATCTTGCAGCTCAGCCAATTGCATTAACAGACTCTACCGCAGCGAGTAAGCTGACTGGCTAGAGCTAAAGGTTTTTGTCCTCTAATAGCTAACAAGCTTAACTCCAGTGTCTCTTATTAATATTCTGTGAACACTACCGCTAGACTAGAACACTTCTGAACCCCATGTACATCTTAAGAGCACGAGTATTTTTTCAGATATTTTATGACTTGCATTTCTGCAGAATTATAAGCTGTTGTATTATGTGAAAAATAGCAGTTAAATGGTAAATCGTCATTGAAACACAGTCAGGCTGAAAACCTGTGAAATAAAAATTCATTCATCTTTTTTCCACTGGTTCAAATCTGTGAGTGATGTATTTTAGAAACCATTCAAATGCAAAGCTCATTTAATAGAAATCAATATCTGTTTAGATTTGTCTAGATAAAAGTTACTTATACAGTACAGTTTGCACTTTGATTTAAAGGTATAGTGTGTAATTCTATGGAAGTTTGTTTCTGCCACTAAAAAAAAAAAAAAATTGCCATCCGTGACTCAAAATTTCAAGTTAAGCATCTCAAAATTTTGCATTAATAACTCGAAATTTCAAGTTAACTCTTCCAATCAGAAGCTCCGTGACAGTACAGTATTTCCTTGTTAACCGGAAGCAGGAGGCTGAAGGTATCAGCTGTCCAACAGATCGACATGAAAACATTGATTCCTTACCTTTTATGCAGCTGTTTTTCGCTAGAAGACATTCAAAGGTCAAAAAGTTGATGACAATTTCTTCATGTTTGCTAGACACTGATACTGTCACTACCTGATTTTGAGTGTATATGCGTTGGTGTTCTGCTTCTGAGTAACAAGGAAATTATCTCTTTCACTGAGCTTCCTGATTGGCAGCGCTAACACAAAATTTCAAGTTGATAACGGATGGGGATTTTTGTTTTCTTTTTCTTGTTTTAGTGGTGGAAACAAGCTTCCATAAATTTCTGTTGCAATTAATAATAAAAAATAAAAAGATGTCTGCTTATGTGGCGAAGTGGGATCATAGAAGTTGTTGTCTTCACCAGCGTGTCATATTTGGGCTCAAGGAGCACACTCAAACTGTCAGCAGTTTTAAAGTGAATATTGAAAAACTGCTGAGTATTTACAGACAGCTGGCTGGAGAAGATGGATTATGAACAGAGACGCAACCAGGAGCTATGACAGAGAAGAGAGATGATGTTAACAGCAGCCAAGGTGAGTTGAACAAGATGTTGCAGACTTAGTAATTTGTTTCCACCGTCTTACTTCTTTGTCTCACAAACTGAGGCTCTGGAGGGGTGCACAGCTGGAAGGTGGAAATCCAAGGCAGACAAACCAATGCAGATGGAGAGTGGCCACAAAGGTGGAGAGCAGGTAAGTCGTTTTTGTTGCAGGGTAATGAGTGACTGACTGAAGCAGGTGAGAGTGGCTGTACGTGTTTGTAATACTCCTCAGGTATGTCTAGGCAAATAGATTTAAAGGACAGACTTCAATAGGAAGGAGACGGGCAAACTGGGTTACAGAGCAAAAAGCACAAAAGCTAGCAGGTAACAAGGAGGGCCTGATTACCAACATAATGGCAAACAATACCAGAAGCTCGAGTACTCAACCCAGAACAACGCAAGCAAAAAGACTCCACCCATAGGTGGGTGATCAAAGCAGAGCTGGCCCACAACTCTCCACCAAAGACAGAGGAGAAAAAGGAGACCCAAATCCAACCCTCCTAAAAAATCCACTGAAGGTTGACATGACTCAGCAAAAATGCATGTTCAGGGACTGAGTGTCTTATAAAAGTTTTAAGAATGCTGTATATTCATGTTCTGTTATTTCATTATAGTTTTGTTAGCTAATGTAATGTTAAGTTGTTAATGTATGATTAGATTGAGTCAACTACTACTAGAGTTACTGTACCTAAGGATATATTGTAAATTCAGTCATGGGGTAGCTCAAAGCTGTTATCTGTGGCAAAAACACACCGCTTAAATATTAGTCAGAGACCACCTGGCAACCTCCAGTCAAAATGTGTATTCTTTAAGCAGTCAATGAGTTGTTGCTGGAGGTTGCTGGCAGCATGTGTTGCACCACAAACCTTGTTGAGATTGTTTTGCTCGCTAGCAGAGTGCCACTGTCACCTGTAGTTTCCATGGAAGTTGCTGAAAAGTCTGCAAACACTTTCTAACTACAAGCTGAGTGGTAGTAAAACTTGAAAAAGTGCGACACAGAGTGGATATGGAGAGCGTAAAAGTGCTGCGTCGCTACTATAGCCAGCATGTCTTTAAAGGCCAAAGTTATCGCACCTGTGTCCAGTGAACCTGTGATTTTGTGCCTTTAAAATAGTGACTTTGAACATAGAGACCAGGTCTGCAACTACTCACAGAGATTTGCAGTCTTCAAAGCAACTTTGGTGGCTCAAGACAGTGATAAATCAATAATCACCTTGCATTCAAAAGCAGTTGCCCACAGGCTGAAAGTATTGCACATTCAACCTCTACGTTTTCAGTTGTGAAAAATGTGAAAAATTCAATGCAATCACCAGGCAACCATGGATTTTTCCTAATCACAAGGAGGCTGCCATCCTGTTTTTACTCCAGTGTGAATGAGCCATAAGGAAACCCACCAGTTACCCTGCTGATTTAATAGTCAGTTTTTCAATTTTGCTTCCAGTGTTGCTAGGATATCCAGACATCAGATAACATATGGTTCAAGACACTGTGTTCTGTGCACCTTGTGGTGTATACGAATATTGAAATGTTAGAAAAATACAAAATTTCTACAACTAGGAAGGCCACAGGCTTTTTTAATGGCCACACTGAAATGTTAAGAGAAAGAAATGTACCTGTAGAATAAGGAGGGTCATTCCCTCCTGTAAACCATTCACAGCATAACACAAAAGGTCGCCAAAATAGTTGTGCCATAAATTAAAAAGGGCAAACACCACATACTTGCTTTTTTTTCCTCCATCACTGCATGGAAGTATGTGTGATTATTTCAGAAAATCAAAGATGCAGCTCCTGAACTCTGATGTCAGATAGGCACAGTGGGAGGGAGCCTTGAACACCTTGAACCTACTCTACAGTATGATGATGGAATCTTATCATTCCGTTACTGTCCCGGAATTTTGTGCTTGTTTTCACTTGCACTAAAAACCCTGAAGGTCATCATCCTTCATTGGAAGTCAGTGTTGAACTCTCTGCACAGCAGTGCGCCTACATTCAAAGTGAGGAAAGAACAAGAAACAGTGCTAACAGTGTTCCAAAAAAAGTATTTTTCATACTGGTGCACATTAAATGGATTGAGAAATATGATGTTAGGAATACTGCTAGAAGTACTTCCCCCATTGTATATTATTTCCTTGTACTTACTGAGGATTAAAGTTAGACTCATAGCATGAAATGAAGTCAGTAATGACCAAGAATTCTTCTTGAGAGGCAGTTTAAAAATAAATCAAAAACTACTAAATCAACACTGATATATACTGTGATTTTTTTTCTACTATCAATGTATACATAATCATATTATTTGCCATATCATGTTATGGTGTATTGTAATATGATACATCATGTTATATTACAGATACAAAACACCGTATTGCAGGGCTATTGTACGTCCTCTTGCATTGATAGATGAGCCTGAGAGTGCTTCTACCACAGGGGCTCAATATAGGCCAAAAATGCATACATTATGGTGTATCAAACATTTATTAATAAGCTCTTATTCTCAAAGTGGGATACAAAGCATGCTGATTTCTTGCCTCTGGAAAAACACAGGGTTGAGTGCAGCTTTTCTATTTCAGGGTGGTGTTTATTTTCGGTGAATGATAATAGACTGCTCATTGTTAAGTGCAAAATTAGACTGCAACAGCTGTGTCACCTGTGAAAAACGGTGTGAATTGGATTGCTCCTCATTCTGTAGTCTAGCCTATACCTGTGGCTAATATGATTGACTGCTCCACTGTCTGTTGACTAATGTAATTGTCTATAGCTATTTCGGTAAAGACTCGATCAGTGTAACAGGCGACAGTCCCTCTGTGGTCACGGAAGGATCAAGTCTCCTTCTGGGCGAAGGCAGCCACAGCAGGCCCGTGGTGGAGCTGCCGAGCGGAGCAGCCAGTTTCCTCGTTTACGGTAGGCCAGCCACACCAGCAGCAGCATCACTGTGACAAGAGAGGAGCCGACCACAAGGCTGACTATAACCAGAACCAGGTCCAGTTCTAATGGGTCTAAAAAAAAATCAGAGAATAAATGGCGCTGTCGTGATTTGTTTGTCCAGTGTTCTCATCTCTTTTACTTTCATAGTGTAGCTTTATAAGACACACTCATGAGGAGAATTTCTCATTTCCCATCACACCATCTGCCATGCATGCTCTCTCTCATCTCAGATCATCATTTTTGCATAAGGACCAGCTAAAAAATTACCTATCTCCTCTGGAAATGTAGAATTCTTAACTTGTTTCAACATGGGACCAAAGGATATGCGATTTCGGAGATTGGTGACAATAGATTGCAAGCCCTCTAAGGGAAGCGCACTCCTCTGCTGAAGGCACTGCTATAAAATGACAAGGAAATATGAAACATGTAAGTTTGGAAAATGAAAAGAACAGCTAACAGGTTATTACCTTTTTGGATGATGGATGGTTGTTCCTTCTAGCTTTGATGATAAACAGAAAAATGTGCATAAAAGCATAAAAGCAATACAAAACACATGCTCCTCAGATAAATATTTTGGAAAATCTGTTTTCATTACATGTGGGTTTTTTTATGTGAATAAAACAGCAGCAGCTGAACTATTTATTTCAAATAAAGAGCTGGAAATGAGGATTTTAGCTTGAAAGGAACACCTTTTTTAAATCTAGGTATCCCATTCTGATTTAGAGCAGTTCAAACAAGGTAGCTCTGTTGCAATGTTTAGCTCTTCTGTAACTGATGGGTTTCAGCAGAGGCTGAAGTCTTACATCAAGAGGAAACAATTTATTGACAGTTTGAGCTTTGTGTCAAAGCCTAAACTCTCTGCCCATAATCTGTTCAAGCGACGCATTTTAAACTTCAGGAAAATAGTGCGAACACTGATTTACATGACCATTGCTAAAAGAAAAAAAAAAAGACAGAAAATCGGTGGTTGAGAACTTAGCAATACTAGAAACACAACTGCTGTGGGACCTGTAGCAGGGCTCTTCAAAGCCAGACATCAAAATGAGTCTCTGGAGTTTATCCTCTCTTTCACCTCCGCCCTCTAACATGCACTTGTCAGACGATTCCCTTTTCCCCATTAAATCAGAGGCCTCATTCCCAAAACAGCAGGATACAGCAGTTGGTATTAGAGCTCCTTTGCTACTTGTCAAGTGTTGCTCTGTAACTTTGCAAAGACCTTATCTGACCTACAGAGTGTATAACAACATGACCAGTGTTCTAGGCTGTTTATATTTGGAAAATACTTCTATAAGCGATGGCAGCATTAGTCATAAAGAAGCATTCTTTTTACTTCTGATTTAGAAAAAATATGTTTCCTTCTGCTTTCAAATAATCCTGTCTCTCCTGTTTTTTTCTTGCATATATTCCATATAAGCATTCACCCTTTCTTCTTGCTCTTTTACCCAACCAATTTACAGGAGCCTGTTCACTTCTCGTCTGTCCCGTGTTTTCCATGTCACAACCCTGTGTCACAAAATTTAAATTACCTTCAGTCGCTCGCCCTTTCATTCTCTCACATCATTACACTGTGCACCCACTGCAATCTTACCCTTTCACAGTCAGAGTGGTTCCTCAGGCAGACACTCAGATCACAGTGTAGGTACACTACTGAGTAATTAATCATTTGGAAGAGACTGATGGTGAAGCTGGCACTCGTTGACAAGGCAGTGGGCAGCAGTGTGATCCCTGCTGGTTCTGCTGCTAACCTGAGGCACCAAAACAAATGCAGAATATTACCTTAGTGCAGGTTTTTTTTTCTTTGAAAGAAATAGTGGAATGTTTAAGGAAAAGTGGTTAAACTTAGAAAATCCTGCAGATAAAGTCTCAGTCCCACTTCTTCAAGACGCCATAGAAGCTGTAGTGATCAATAAAGATGAAAGCAAAAACAATGCACCATTTTTGGATCTATATTTTATATTGGATTGAACTGAACATTTGAGAGACAATGAACCATGTTAGGTAAATGTCAGCATTTGTTTGTAAGCTTGGTGTTTAAAAAACCCACAATAATAGTCACTCACATTTTGACATTTTAGAGGTTGTGTATTGACAGGATGTTGCTGCCTCTCTACATGTGCAGGAGTAGACCCAATTTCCAGCTATCTGACTGGTGCTGACTCAGAGAGATAACTCCATCAACCTACAACAGCCCTCTTACCTAGAATATTTAACTTTTAGAAATGTACCTGCAGTTCCCTGGATTAATGTGAATTATAGTAAAACTGTTTATCTGGTAAAAAAAAAAATATATATATATATATATATATATACGTATATATTTCTGTTAGCAGGGATGATCTGGCTCTCTATATTTTAACAAGTATATTTAACAAGTATAAGTATTAATTGATAAAAATTTGACTATTTTTTTGTCCTTTATCACCAGGCGAGAGATTTAGAAAAACAATTAAAAGAGCATTTATACTTATATCTAATCAGAAGTTTGAGTCTGAATAACAGCTTTATTGGAATGAGTCAGCAAACACTGACATTATCAAATTTCTCCTCAGAATAACATCCATCCATCCATTTTCTTAAAAATGATGGGTTGGAGGATGAGCTGGAGGCTGGGTACACCCTGGACCAGTCACCACTCTGTCACAGCACTAACAGAGACACAGTCAACCCTTCACACCCACATTTACACCTACAGCCAATTTAGAATTACCAAATAAACTAACGTGCATGTGTTGCAGCTGTGGGAGGAAGCCAGAATAACCAAAGAGAACCCAAGCAAGAACGAGGAGAACATGCAGATGCCACACAGAAAGGCCCCAGCTGTTCAAGCCAGGAACTGCAAGACAGCAGTGCTAACCACTGCACCACTGTGCTGCCCTATCTTCAAAATTATCAAATAAAACTCAAATTAGATGCAACTGAAGGTAATCACAACAAATACATCCTTATAGACAGTAGTATTACTAGGCAGCCTCTTTGAATGTGTCATGATTGACAAACCCAAAAACAAATACAAAATAAAACAAATTTGCAAAAATTTCTACATTACTGTTTTTTTCTGTCAAGATGGGGTGCTGAGTGTACATTAATGAGAAATAAAATGAACTTTTTTGATTTTAGCAAATGGCTGCAATGAAACAAAGAGTGAAAAATTTAAAGGGGTCTGAATACTTTCCGTACCCACTGTACATCCTCATCCTGACACAGGGACATCTCATTTGGAAAAGGTTGGTGCAGAGGTTCTGAGTTTGCTTTATTCATGAGTATATTTTATAATTTTTTTCTTATTTCAACTCCCAAAAGCCTAATACAAGCATGTAACTAACATATAAGCATGTTTTGTTGTTTGAGGGGTTGTTTTTGCTGTTGTTCCATCAAGATGGCCACACACTGATAAGGTGATTGAAATTTCTAACTCTTTTGTTATGCTGAACATAAGATTTAGAAAACAATGCAAACTCTTATTTCAGACCTTCCTGTTTACCTTGAGAAAAGACAACAGGTAGAGTTCGCAAGGTCTGGCTGGATGGTTGGAGACAGGCAACAGGAGGTGACCCCGAGGTTTATCTGACTGTTGTTTGTCTTCAGGTTGATAACCACTCTGAGGTTCCCCCGGGCAGGTACAGCATCACCAGGCTCTACACCTCTCCCAAGGTCAAGACTCATTTCAGCTGTGTAGTTCCCACTGCCACACAGGTCCTCTGAAACTTCTGTTATACTACCAGCAAATGAATATATTTGTGATTTCTCAAGTTAATGTTTCTTCATTTACATCACAAATTTCTTCACAGTGGGATTATACAAAAAGTGTAAAATGTAAAAAAGTATTCTTGCAAATGCAGTGGTTATGTTTAAGTTGTTTTGCTTAGCTAAAACTCCTAATTATTCTATAAACATTACATTGACTGCAGCAATAAATAAAAGATACACTAGTTCCTGACTTAGTATCACTAATGAGGAAGGAAAAAATATATATAAAATGATGCATGGTCGATGGGAAACAATATAGCAGCTGACTGTGTTGGAGTACTAAATCTATTAAGTACTTAAACCATTCAAAATCACCAGTGTGTGTGTTAACTAATTATTAATAATGACATTACCCAGAGAGATACAGATGAGGTGAGGTCCTTCCCCTGAGTTTCAGCTTTCGCGGCTCAGCTTCAGACTCTCGGAGTAACACCCTGTGACCAGGCTCTTCTTTAGCTGCACCACCTATCAATGACCTGGTGGCATTTTGCACTTTAAGTGTCTCAGCTTTGCCTTCTCCTCGGTTTAATTGTGTTTTTGTGTCTTTTTCAGAGAGCAGAGTCAGCTCAGTAGCCTTTATTGTGGTCGGCAGAGCAGTTGCTTCAGGTTCAGATAAAGTGACCTCTTTAGCAGGAGCCTCCCGAGCTTTAGAGGTCTCTCTGTGAAAGCGTCTTTGTGTTGTTTTTCTTACAAACTGGGGCCTTTCAGGTGTCCAGTGCCTCTCCAAATGAACAGTTTTAACTGTCATACTCTTGACCTTTTTTGACATTGTTTCATGGCCATGATCAGATTTAGTGATGGATGCTGAAAGAGCTACATATTCAAGGTCAGCAGCCTGCGGTGTAGCCTTTCCAGCTACAAGAGAGTCAGTGCTGCAACTGCAGTTTTCTGGTTTTGTGCCAGGAGTGTCCTCAGCACTGAAATGATCTCTTTCTATGACTGTACCATGTGTTTTATACATTTTCTGACTATGATCAATCTCACCTGCTCCAGTTGTTGTTTTGGTTGCCTTGGTCAGCTGAGCACAGCCAATAGTCCTACAGCTGGTTTTATTAATAATCTTTGTTGGTGAGATCCTTGTAGTTGATACAGAAGCTGTCATAGATGCAGATATCAATTGACTCATTGAAATCTTTTCATGCGAGGTCTGCCTGTCGGGCTGCTCTATTCTGTCCTGTGTATATGCTGTAGAAATTTTCTCAAGCAGAGGGTGTTTGGCTTCAAAAGCACTCTTTGTAGTCAGAGCTGTTTTGATGTCTTTAATTAATGAATATTCTATTTTTCTAAACATGGTAGATGTTGGACCATGTGAACCTTCAGCTCTGTTGGATGTCTGCAACAAGCCTGTTTGGATGTCCCTCCCTGGGTCATTAATATTGTGTGTTATTGCAAATATAGCAGGAGCAGCATGCTGACTTTGTTCAATAGTCCATACAGAAATTTTATCCTCGAGCTGCTCTAAACTCTGTGCTTCTGTTGCCTGTTGTCTTTTCACAGCAGAGGTGAGTTTGCCAGTAGTGGGAGTTATGGGAGGCCCTATCCGTGACAGAGTCTCAGTATGACTATTAGAGTGCTCCACGTGCTCAGCAGCAGCGCGAGATGACTTTTCCACAACTGGCACACCCTCGCTAACCATCAGGGGTGATTCATGATCTTCTCTGGACACAGTAACACCACCTATGGTAGGGGTTGGAGCCAGGGACACCGAATCATTGCTTATACCTGTGATGATTTGAAAGGAAGATGTAGCATTCACTAGCTGATCATCAGTCTGGTGTGCGAATTTACTGAGGACAATAATATCATTTCTGGAAGTAATATGTGGAGCAATGGGAGATCTGTTGTTCACTGTGCCTCGTGGTGTCACGGAATTGTCTTGGTTTTGAATAATTTTTTCTCCAAGATGCTTCAAATCAGAAACAGACACGTTAGTCAAGCCATTCGCCTGCAATTTCTGCATTTCAAGCTGACTATCTGACTCAACATCTGGAGAGGTGCCAGTTTGAGCATTTGTGTCCAGCACAGGTGTTCCAAAATCATTTACAACATACACAAAATCGTCGTCCATAACCTTCTCAGGCTTGGGCCTGGTATGAATTGCAAGTATGACAGACTTGACGGGAACTGTCACTGTGTTGTTTGCTTCATCCTCGCCAGTTACCCTGATCAGCTCATTCTCATTTGTGATTTTTACTACTGGTTTTTCAGTCTTCATTACAGACAAAGCGTTCAATTCATCTATGTTGTGGTCCCTATTCCTGCCAGTTATTTGGGCTATGAAAGGGGAACTATGTTTTTCAAGTCTCATCTCTGATATTTGCTTTGTGACTGGCTCTAAATGTTTCACTTTCGAGATTATCGTTGTTCGCACATTATCATCCTTCTTGGGTTGATTTTTCACCTCGGCAGTCGTTAACAGATACTCAGCGCGATCGCTTTCACTATTTGCGTAATGAGTGTTGGAACTGGAACTCAGTAAGTTTTTTTCAGACACTGGTCTGGTTAGCCCTGTCACCCTATAGGTGCCAGGTAAAATGTCACCTCCAAACAGGCTGAGATTCAGCAGTGGTGACACATGGGTGGGAGGAAATTGATCGTTTTCCGCTTTAGGACTCAATGATTCTGTTAGGATGTGTGCAGATCTCTGCTTGTTACCATCAACAGGGGTATGCAGAGCATCTGGATGGGCTGTCTGCTCTGACAGTTTAAATGAGCATGGCTGGCCTGAAGTCATTTCAAAAGAGGAGGAGGAGGAGGAGGACTCAATGATCTGAGGGGCAGCCTGCACTTGGCGGGGCTGCAACTGGCCCATGGAGATGTGGGCCTCGGATGACAAGGCTGTGGCCGTGGGTGGCCTAGTAGATGAGTCATTATACATCTTCTGGTGTGGAGTGGGATTCACTGATGGTGTAATGTATTCTGCTTGCTCTCTCTCATTTGTGGTATGTAAAATTGAATTGCCCTTTGAAACTGAAGCACTAAATGTATGCCTGTGATCAGGGATGCCGTAAATAATTGATATGTTGAGAGAAGAACTATTTACTGTAAAGTGGGGCTCAGCTCTCAGGAATCCAGCTGTGGTTGCCAGCTGATGGGTGGTGAGTGACAACATATTGCTGATACTGTTTAGTAAAGGGTGAGCGATATTAACTGCACTGCTGTGGGGGGAAACTGATGGCTTTGCTATGTCCCTAAATTTTAAAGTGTGATCTCCAGATGTGTGAGAGGGTTTCGTGGAAAATGTAGCCTCAATGACATTGTTCTGGGGACTTTCTTTAGCGAGTGATGATGTAAGTTCATGCTTTGGAAGCACAGCCCTGGGGGGAGTGAGATGAGATTTAATCTGCGTGTATGGCTCCTTGGGAAGAGATGTTGTTTTCGATTGATTTGGGCTCTGATACCTCAGACTTGAGCGTGTTGTTTTGTGATTATTTGTTACTTTATAGGTAAACAATTTATATGTGATTTCCGCAACTGGTGTAGTATTTCTCCCAGCTGAAGGTCCGTGTGCTCAGTGGTTCCCAGCTGTTTAATCAAACTGTGACAGGAAGAAAGGTTTTCAACAGCGTGCCCTTTATCTCTGTTAAATTCTTTCAAATTAGTAGGAGGTCCGAGGGGAACATTTGTCAAGTCCTCTTTCCCAGTTTCCTCAGTACATTTATTTTCTTCATTTTCCTCAAGTGTCTCCTCACTTCTAGCCTCTGCTGCTTCCCTTCTTAAATACTCTCTCTGCTTTTCAACCACAACTTTGGGAGAATTCTCTTCATATATTTTAGTCACGCTGTCTCTTTCAGCACCTTCTTCATCGCTGACTTCCCCTTGGCTTTGATCTTGGTTTTGTCTCAAAGTTGCAGCTTCCTCGCCATCAGTCCTTCCAACTTTCTCCCTACTTGTGTTAGCCATTTGCACTGCCAGTTCTACCCCCTCCCTGCCGGTAGTTGTCTTTGCTCCAGTATTCATTATTTTTTCCTGTTCTTCTTGTCCAATGTCTTTAAATTTTTCTCTTTGGTAGTCCAACATTGCATCTTTCCCATTCTTCTCTCCTTCTGACAACTTCTTTATTGTTTTGATCTCTTTATTGTTTTCCATCTTGTCCCCATTTTCTGCAGCTACAATTAACACATCTCTTGTTTTTGCATCGTAATCTCTTAGTGACTCTCTGGTTAAATCCCCATTATTTCTTGAATAAGACTGGCGAGTTGATGCCATTTTCCTCTCACTGGCAACATCAAAAGTCCTTCCCTGGACGATTTCAGATTGAGTCCCTGAAACTCTGCTTATTGTCAGTTTCTCAGAAAGTGATTTGCTTGATAGTGTTGATAGTGTCAATATGGACGTGTCATCACCAAAGTTCTGTATCAACTCTGAGAGAAACAACTTCCCAGGGAAAACTTCTCTTGTTGCGGTGGTTGTAGTTTGTGATTCTTTTATAACTGGTTTATTCATTGGCCCTGGGGGATCAACAAAAGACTGTTTAGCAATGCTGTGTACAGCGCTAAATGTCAGAGGATCTTGTTTATCTGTCAAGTGTGTCTTTGTGGTTGCAGGTGCAAGCTTTATGGCAGAATCCTTTGGTAGTAAAGTCAGTATGGGTTCTTTGGTCTGAAAGCTTGGTTTAGTTGGGGTTTGGTGCCTCAGAAGAGAGATCAAAGAACCCACTCCTCCTGTCAGAAAGTGAAACTCTGGATTTTTGATTGGCAAAGTGGTTGGCCTGTTCCCACTAAACGGTGTTGCAGCACTGTGCGCTTCAGTCGAGCTCATTCTTACAGCGGGCTGAGATGCAGTGCTATGATCACTACCTTCTGGAAGAACAGTTATGTGACTGCTGTGGGAAGCTGCAGTAATAAAAGGCATATTGCTTACCGGCCTGCTGCTTGTGTCCAAAGGCTGGTTTTGAATGGAACTTTTTAAGTTTTTTGAGACACCATGGGAAGCCGTTTTGTTATTCTTACTGAAATATATGAGGTCTGACTGCAGGTCCCCAGTGCTCACTTTTTTATCATACAGCTCTTTTTCACCACTTTTTACTGGTTTTCTTACAATATAAAAGGACATTGATGACTGATAAAGTTCCGTAGATGTTGAGATTGGTCTCTCTGTAACAGAAGCATGACTAGGATAGGTATGCCTCGACTGATTCTTGGTGTCTTTTTTTATTTCTGATGCCATCTCAGAAAGAGGTCGCATGTGAAATGCAACCACTTCTGTGTCTGATGAAAAAAAATTGCTTTGGGAATCATTCAAAATGCTTTGACTATGATTCTGAGTTTTATTGAAGGAAAAAGAAAGGAAAGTCTGATTGTAAAGCAAATTTCCTCTCTCACTGAAACTGGAATGCTTGATAAGGTTTGAGTGACTGATGTCCTTGTTCAAAATTTCTTGTTCTCGAGCTGACTGTTGATATAAACTGGTTAATGAGGCTGCAGGTTTATTGTTGTCTGGGGAGACATGAGGTGACAGTGCAGTGGAGACTGGTCTTCGATCTTTCATGCAGGTCAGACACAAGTTTGTTACAGTGTTTCTTCTCAGTACATCTCCTGCAGTAGAACTTTGAAAGATGGATTGTACTGTACCAAAGCCATACACATTTCCTCCTGGGTTTGTGGTCACCTTGCCTTGAGATAGTTTGCCATCACTGTCATTGTGTACTGCAGTCATGTTATCAGTTACACGAGAATGAGATGCAGATAGGATTGGAGCTCTCAGGCCTCCATCAACAGATGTGGGCTTAACAGAGTTAGTGTTTCCCTGATTCCTGTAATCAAGAAGAGTGTGAAGCCAAGGAGGGGCTTTCACTGCATCTGCAGTCAAACTGATCTCTGGCTCAGAGGTGTCATTCATCATTGATTCTGCTGTAGCTTGCACAGAAGGCAGTGAGATCTTTTCATAATTAGAGATCAATCGTTTTTCTGATTCAGCATCAATCCTCATAGCTGATAGCTCTCTCTTTAATGTGAGAGAGATTTGGCCATTTCTGGAGACAAAATGCTTTAAGCTTGGTAGGGAAATCATGGCCGACATGTTTGTGATTTGTCTTTTCTTATAAGATTGTGTTGGTCTGGTGTCAAACAAGACTGCCCCTAGAAATTTGTCAGTCACTGCCATTGCAGCATGTTGATGTGTCTTCTCTGTAGGTATTGCTTCTGTGCCATGACCAATTGTGTTTTCCTTTTTCAAAAGTAGATCTTTTGTGACAGTTGTGCCTTTTGTTTGCTCTGTGAAGTAACCTTGGAAATCTTCTTTTTCTGCCCTGACTACAAAGAAAAAAGCAAAACATGTCACTCAGCTGTCTTCTCTAGAGGCTCTCTTTCCTAAACTATAAAAAATAGCACAAAATAAATAAAAACAAATGTATTATCAAAAATGAACACTATTTAAATTCAACATTATATAAAAGATCACATTACTACCTGGCATTCAAAATAAGATTGGGGTGATGTAAAAAAAAAACATACATATATATATATATATATATATATATATATATATATATATATATATATATATATATATATATATATATATATATATATATATATATATATATATATATATATATATATATATATATATATATATATATACACACACACTTTTTTTTCACTGTTTCAATTATTGAATAAATGGTTATGCCCCCATTTGACTTGTCCCTGCCGGTGATGGAGGGACGTTTAGGAGTATTAGAAAAAAAGCCTTACTATAACAGTACAAGTACAGTCTACTGCTAGACATTTGCTCAAGCAAATGTATGCATACAGGATAAATGATCAAAGATTGAAGGGATGTGAAAAATTAGTCATATTAAAACATGATTATAAACCTAAATAAAGTAGCAGGTCAGCTGCAGATTTATTATAATTCTCATTTATTAATTTAATTACTGAAAAGTGCTTTGAGTGCTCAGTAAGAGCAAAGAAATGTTATACATGAACCCATCTATTTACCAGGCATGACACACAATTCAATAGAAATGTGAAGAAAATTTATTAAATGAGCTACTTTCAATTGGAGCTTTAAACTGCTCTATAAAACATTTTTCATGCTGACATCCCTGTTTATAGCTTTTGCAATACTTAACTGTATAACTCATAACTGTGAACTGTAACTGTTTAACTTATGGAATATTTTTAACTCAGTCAATGAATCGATAAATCTGTAGTATCTACAGTGCTCACCATAAAGTGGCATAAATAAACCGTAACATTACTTGAGCAACTACTGTTTTATATTCAAATATGTGTGAGTACATACCTGGAACCAGGAAGAGTCCTAGTATGAAACAGTGAAGCCGTCTCATTTCTGTTCTGTCTTATTTGCAATTAATCAAGCCTGATGTTCTCGTTACTGTTTAGTCCACCTGAGCAGAAGGTATCGGCTGCTTGCAGTTACACACAGATGGCGTCATCCCATGCAGGGAGCTTTTGTCCTCTGAAGTTCATTTATGCATGGATTAGATTTCAGAGTAATCCTCCCATCTTTACAGCCACTGTCACAACTATGTGGTCAAAAGGTTCAAAGATTTCAAGAATTCAATCCTAAATTGTAGATATTTATCAGAAAATCAAATTTTAAATATTTGTGGTAATACTCTTAAATACAACAAACTGTATTGAAAATGTTACAAATTAATGTAAACAGCCACAGTTTTCATGTTTTTTTTTGACAAAGAAACGTTAATGTCCACATCTCCCTTATCATCCCTCTTTAGAATAAGACTTGTGTTATTGTAATATTACCAGTAAAGCTAAAGCTATACACTTTGTGCTGCATAACCGGCGCTCAAAGCCTTAAATTCAAAGGAATTTCAAGATGGATGAACATTTTTATTATTTCTTTTTCTAATCCAGTTCCCAATAAAAATACCATTGCTATGGTAATGTTGCCTGAACAATATCAACCCATCAGAATCCAACAAATATGATTCATTCCACTGCACAAGAAGAGCAAGATAGTTGATATTTTATGTTGTAAAAGAATGGCACTGGCCTCCTATAAGATACAGATAAACAAGGTATAAATGACTTCAATGAGTTCAATGTACATGTGCTAATTACTTACATAAATCCACAGAAATGAAAAAATAAGTAGAGAATGTTGTTAATTTTTACTGTATGCCCTTGTTTAAGTAGATCAAGCAAGAAGCAGACTTGAATCCAAATGAAATACAGCAAATATTTAATCAATCTCTAGTCAGACTTAGCTTTCTTTAACAACAAATCCATATATTAAATGAAATGAAATACAGTCACTTGCGAAAGTATTCGGCCCCCTTGAACTTTTCAACCTTTTGCCACATTTCAGGCTTCAAACATAAAGATATAAAATTTTAATTTTTTGTGAAGAATCAACAACAAGTGGGACACAATCGTGAAGTGGAATGAAATTTATTGGATGTGTCAAACTTTTTTAACAAATAAAAAACTGAAAAGTAGGGCATGCAATATTATTCGGCCCCCTTGCGTTAATTTTTTTGCTTTGTAGCAGCACCTTTTGCTGCAATTACAGCTGCAAGTCTCTTGGGGTATGTCTCTATCAGATTTGCACATCGAGAGACTGAAATTCTCGCCCATTCTTCCTTGCACAACAGCTCGAGCTCAGTGAGGTTGGATGGAGAGCGTTTGTGAACAGCAGTCTTCAGCTCTTTCCACAGATTCCCGATTGGATTCAGGTCTGGACTTTGACTTGGCCATTCCAACACCTGGATACGTTTATTTGTTTTTTTTTCACAAAAAATTCAAATTTTATATCTTTATGTTTGAAGCCTGAAATGTGGCAAAAGGTTGAAAAGTTCAAGGGGGCCGAATACTTTCGCAAGGCACTGTAAGCAGGAACATTAAACATTAAGATGTAAAATGAAAAAGAAAATGAATATGACATCTAGAACTGGCACTTTTTCTTTTTTTTTACATTTTCTTTTCTACCCAAAGGTGTGTGAACATCAAAGCCTAAAACAGAAGAGAGAAGAAAACAAGACTGATGTCAAGTAAGGATAGTGTGCGGTCAGGGTTTCAGGAGATGAGCTTTACACAGGAGTGCAGAATCTCAAGGCCGTGCAGTTCTCGAAGCTTGCTCATGTGTCTGGAAATGAAGGAAAAGTCTTTTTCAAAAGAAAACAGTGGTAATATATTCAGTGGGTTGGCATTCAATTATAACTACACTCATGTGAGCTCAGGAACTGAAGATTAACACATCCTCAACACAGTCACATGCAAGTTCTTCAGCCTGGAGGAATATTTTAGTCTTTCTAGGAATAAAGAGACATGTTGTCACTGCTGACTCCTATTATTAAGTATACTATTTCGTACTCACTTGATCACACCGGTTCTATAGTGGATGATGGCCCACAGTTTTTATTTGTATTCTCATGGATTCTATAAATAAAGGGGTGTTCACACTCGACTTTTACTCTGCAAAGTGCATGTACACCTATAGATTTTTCACATTAGACTCATAGTAGAGATTTCCTCAAATTATTTCACAGACCGTTTAACATTGTCTTCTTTTCCCAAATATTTAAATACTCATCCTAATATGATGCAACAGCATATACTAGTTGCATTTGTTTAAAAATAAATTTATTCCACAACTATTTTATAATTGATGGCTCAATGCTGATTTCTTTGCAAAAATGCCTTTCCAGTTTTTCAAAAAAGCAAATCAGCTGTAAATGCTGTAAATACTGGGGTTTGGGGTTTATTTCTTCATTAAGTTTCTCCAATTAGCCTGACAGACATTTATAACTTGTTTATCAGAGTCATAAACAGCCAGTGCGGGACTTCAATATGGCAAAGCTCCACCAGTTCAGGCTGAGCTGTATCGTATCGTCCACGATGACACGGGTAGATATTTTTACATGATATCAATATGTCACATCACAATATCATTGCTAGAGAAACACCATGAACAATGAGAGCCTGAGATGATGATTTGGTACCTATAAAGGGAGTTACTTCAATGACCTTCAACAAAGCACAGAACGGTGGAAACAGAAACAGTTTCACCATTTGAGGCAAAAACTCACCATCAAGTACATTCAGGCTACAAAGGAGGAGATACTAGCAGCTGGTGATGTGCAATGCAAATGATCAAAAAAAACTAAGCATTGCTTGAGAACTCGTTGGTTGCATAGCGGGAAAGCAGTGCTTTAAGCGGCTGGTTAAAAAGCTCAACCCAACATACAACATCCCAGGTTGAAACTGTTCTTCAGTTTTATTATGTGACAATATCGTGCCGCTCCAGAAGAGTTACAAGGGTAAGTTACTTTTGTTATTGTTAAACTGAATTGTTAAGCAGTCATGTTGTACTTTTATTTTAAATCCCCAAGGAAAACTCTACCTTGGCTACTTTTGTGCTTACATTTACTTATGCTGTGTCGCTGGATATGATGCTTTGTCACTACTATAACACTATAATGCTGCTGCTGGCAACTTGTTATTATAGATTCACATTTCAAATTAGGTAGTATGTAATCAATGAGCAGCTCATTGGAAAAGGATGGAAAATGGGTTTCATTTACTTATAAATGCTGTTACCTGCAAGCATCAAACATCGATAAAACATTCAATATTTTTTCTATCTCATCAGAAATATTGTGATCATAAATTTTCATGAAATATTGTGATATAATTTTGAGGCTATATCACCTACCCCTACTACCAATGGTCCAGGCTAATATCTAGAATGTAATCAACAACTTGTAGTTAATAGAGTAGCGTGGGAGGGCACCTGGGCTCAGCTCGACACAGCTTCCCAAGAGCAATGGCTGCATTTTGCTGCACAGCTGTCTTCTTAGCATCACCTGCAGCATGCCGCAGCAGCAACAGCACAATATCAGTGCCCAGCAGGTTGCTGGCAACTCCCTCCACCTCAAGGCAGTGGGCCAAGCACAGGGCTGCATTTCCTGAGACCATCTCATCACTGCTGGAGCTCAGCAAATGACGTAAAACGGACAATTCTGAGTGAAACAATAAATGAATAGTAATGAGGAAGAGAATATATATATATTTTAAAAAATACATAATGAAATTAAATAGATCAGCTTATGTATTTTATACTGCCCTCATATGTGAACCAACACATCAGCAACTGACACAAACACACACACACACACACACACACAATTTGAATATCAGGTCAGCACTCAAATTTTATTCATGGACTAATGAAGGAGCTTGTTAAAACTAACACGTCAATCATTTCTCACTTTTATCAGAGTTCACCAGCTCCTCCTGTGCCAAGTGACTGGCAGCAGTGCACACTGTCAAAGTCTTAATGAGCATATTTAGTGGCAGTCTGCCCGGATCCCTGGGTAGGCAAGCACAAAAATAACAATGACATTGGAACCAGCGGAATGAACGTGGATAAACATTACATTTATAGTGACAGTCAGAGGTCACATGAAATGTGAAGAAAAAAATGCCTTTTAGTGGAATTAGTGGAAATTTAAATAATAAAGGCGGGGGGGTCATATGCACACTTAAATATGGTTTGGAGAAACACTGATATCACTAAAGATATTTTTATTAATATGTTTTGATGTTGTCTTTATCGACTCATAATCTGACTGTTGTGAAATTATTTTAGTTTATAACAGGGGTGTAACTTTGAGTGCTTGGTTTTGTTTCATGTTGTGTTTCTTTTCGAGCAAAACATGCATGGCCGATGACACAGAACCAAGCCCACAAATAAGCCAGGAAATTCTGCTCAGATTATAAGCACAGAATTTATAGTGTACAACTCTACAAAGCTACATGCAAAAAAAACAAATTAATACTGTGTTATACAATCTTATCTTTTAAGAATCATAGTATATGGGCAACAGATTAATATTCATTAGAGAAGATCAGAATGATTGTGCACAGTTATCACCTTCAGGAGCCTGCACATGGTCTTGACCACTCCCCTTTGGGTAGAACATGCTGAATGGCTTGAGAGGACTGAGGAAGGACAGTGCTCAGCACACCTGTGGCTCTCTGGAGAACAATGAAGAATGCTGGCATTAGAAAAAGAAATAACAGAAGACTGAAAAAAGCAGAAGCCTGAAAAACAGAGCAGAGAAATAGGATACCAGGTGATCAAAAAAAAATATGCTAAGGGGGAAAGAAAACTAGGAGAAAAAACATTTAAAGAAAAACAACTCTCAAGTAGAAACAAAAAGAATAGAATAGAGAAAAGTGTTTTTAGAAATAGGTGGAGAAAAGAAAGAAGAAAACAACAGTTTTAAGATATGAGAACTGCCATTATGGAGTTTGTTTTCAACAATAAAGCAGAAAAACGATAATGAGAGTGGCATGAGTGAACAGAACACATTCAATAAGAGAATAAAGATAAAAAGACAAGCGTAAAAAAACAAAAAAAACAAGAACACCTAAAAGAAAAATATTACAAGCTGCAACCTCATCACGGGTAAAAAATCTTTAAATCACACTTTTTTACAACAGGAATTCGAAGGCACAATTTAATATTTTGTAGACACAAACTAAACAATTTGTGTGTATAGTGTGCACAGAACAAAACATAACAAAAGTGACAAAGTAAGAATAGGTGAAAATAGAAAATAATTAAATGTAAGCCAAAATTACAAGTGACTTATTTTGCAAAGTCTAAAACTGTCATGGTCTGGAGTCCTTTTGACCCTGTGTGTTTTGTTTTTGCTTTATTTGGTCTGTTCTGGGTTTCTTTTGTTGTGGGGTTTGGTTGTTTTGATTTTGTAGTTCCTTGTGTTTTCCCAGTGTTATGTGTCAGGTCTGCGTCTTTGCTCCCTCGTCTCACTTCCTGTTTTATTTTTGATAGGCGTCTGGTCCCTGTGTGTTGTGTTCAGTTTTGATTCCCCTGGTCTCGTCAGTGTAATTTGGTTCACCTGTATTCTCACCTTTTTCTGCTCCCCTCATCAACCCTTTTGTTATTTAAGCCCTGTGTTTTCTATGCCTGTTTAAAGTTAACCTCCGTCTGGTGTATCCTGCACTGGGGTCCTCTCGCCTGCCTGCCATACAGCCGTTCTATGACAAAAACTCAATACGGAGCCAGGATCACAGACCCAGTGAGGTCCTAATGTTTCATCTTTTCTGCTTGTTTGCTGACATGAAGGAAGTTATCTTTAACAACATCTTAGGACAAGACTGTGTGTCAGGCTGCAGTCAGCTAGTCAGCTAAAATCTTTACTTAATATATAGTATAGTAATATATAGTATATAATATATAGTATCATGTACAATTATATCTGATACTCCCCTAGAACATGCATACATGTTCATGCATGTCCTCACAACAAAGCTAATCATAAATGTGTATCTAAAAAAATAGCACTGCAGTGATAACTGTAATAATTATAATAAGACTGGATTGTGGCTTATATATAACCATTGTTATGCATTTAAGAAAAAAGAAGTGCAAGCGAAATAAAGTCTTCAGTAATGACTTAAAAACAAAGAAAGCAACAGAACAGATGGTGGAAATGTAGGACTCTGAAAGGGCGTACACACAGGAAAAGACTAGCAGCAACGTGGCAACAAGAGTTCATAGAATATCAATGAAATTGGCAACCTTGAAGTGATGACAGGCAAAATGACTGTTAGCAAAGTGGGTATTGAGTTAAACTAATGTCAGCTTTGAGGAGACTACCAATAAGCGTGAAAGACAGTATTGATTATGGTGTTTCACTTTCAAAACATTTGGGGAAGGAAACACATAAGCAGGTGTACTGTGTATATATAGGTTAGGCAAACAGACCCTTATATAAAGTCCACTAGTGAAATCCTTTAAACTACAAACTAATGGGTGACAACTTTATATGAGGACATATATGGACATGTGATATTAAACTCTAATAGGAGTTGTCATACCAATAAAGGAACTGCATATATTCTGTGTTAGTCTTCTGAGAGCTGGAGCATACCTTAAGTAAGCTTTACTTACAGTTATGATTCCTCCATCGCTATGCCTCAGGAGGTCCATACAGCAGTCGCAGAGTGAAACAGAATGCTCCTTCAAAAAGTCACAGATGGAAAAGAGGATAAGCCAATTTTCACTTACACCTCACCTCTAAATAGGTGGCTTTGATTAATTCTTTTTGCAATATAGTCAAATCTATCAATTTCACTAGTGTTAAGTGGCTTTAACAGTAAGAAATGTTATTCCTTTTAAGATGTCGGAAACAAAATGACAATTAATTTGAACTTGTCTCACATGCATTAACATCTGTAATCAAATTGTCAAAAGAATATTAAGAGAACATCAGTCTCACCTGGGTGACAGGGGAGGTGACAGTTGAAAGGTTGATGATGAAGCCAAGTAAAGGGTAGAGGATCGCTCTGTATTCAGATGCACTGCACATCCTCTGCATAGAGAAAAGTAAATCCCTACACTACAGACATCTTTTATGTCACATAGTGACAACACTATATAGATTATATAAAACTTTTTGGCATATGAAGTAAACACAATGAACAGCAATTTGCACTTTTCTAAAGAAAGAGAGAAGTGTATAATCATACTAACAATAGCAACTAGAGAGGCCTTCAAACATTCTGGTTCATGAGCAAGCTTGTAACGGATGACGTCATCTCTAGCCAGATAGCTGAGAGTTGATATCAGAGACAGAATGACATGTTGATTGGACTTGTTGATAGTTCTCTGAAAAATAAAGGAAACACTTTGTTCACATGCACACAAACTACATTTACTGTAAAATGAATTTTGGTATTTGCATGTATTACCAGTATTGTTGTAAGTGGGACAGTGACGGAGTCTGTCAACACATTTCTTAACTGAATACAAAATCTGCAAGAGAATATTAAAAACATGTCTGATGTAAATGCAAAACAGAATTTGTGTGAGTATAAATATAGGCAATGGCTGAAGGTCTTCTACTGTCACACAAAAGTAGCACATTGATAATATCCTGTGCACTGTTTTTAAAATGAGAATAAATCCCAAAGGTCAGGTAGTAAGGTGAGTGATGTCAGGTTAAATCTTAACTTTAAGTTCTTTACTGCCCGACAGATGACAGCAAATAAAGAACTTCAGAGAAAAGAAGGCTGTGTAAAACCTCAAAGGAGCAGGCCCCTTTCCAAGCTGAACAAGAGCCTAGTGCATCATCCTAAAACTATAGAGTCTCCCCAAATGTAAATACTCCCCAAATACACAAAATGTCCTAGTCTTAGATACAGGACAATTCAATTTAGTGGTCAAATAGCACTGACCGTCATGTCTCTGAAGACTGTCACTCATCCACATCAAAGGCCGTAAAAGCCAGATGGATTTGCTGTTCTCTGTATCCGCAATGCACAGTCATTTTCCCTTTGACTTAGGACTAAAGGTTTAGTATGCTCTATGGCACACATGCTGTTTGAAATAGCTTCTTTCTCTTGACTCTCCCAGAAACATAACGGTCACTGCCTCTAAGTTACTTTAAGACACGGATAACATGTTTACTTGTCTGCGGACATTTCCTGATATGGGTAGATCAGTGCTATTAACAAAATATGGATTTTATGAACACAGCTCAAAAAAATTAAAGGAAAACACATCAGATCTCAACTGGAAAAAAGTGTGCTGATATCTATACTGATAAGGACTTGGTATAGTGTTAGGTATGAAAGGATGCTACACTGTTTGATGGAAATGAAACTTATCAACCTACAGAGGGCTGAATTCAAAGACAACCTGAAAATCAAAGTGAAAAAATGATGTGGCAGGCTAGTCCATTTTGCTGATATTTAATTGCATCAACTCAAAATGGTACTCAGGAGTTTGTATGTTTGTATGTGCTTGCATCGGGGCAGACTCTCAATGAGATGGTGTCCTGGGGGATCTCTTCCCAGATCTAGACCAGGGTATCACTAAGTTCATGGACACTTTGCAACCTGGTGGCATTGAATGGACTAAACCATAATGTCCCAGAGGATTAGGTCAGGCGAGAGTGGGGTCAGTATGAATTCCTTCATCCTTCAGGAACTGCCTGCAGGACCCACTGCACCACTGTAGGGCCTGACAGCGTATACAAGGATTTCATCCCAATGCCTAATGGCAGTCAGCATGCCTAGTCTGTAGAGGTCTGTGCATCCATGGATATGCCTCCCCAGACCATCACTGACCAACCACCAAAATGGTCATGCAGAACAACGTTACAGGCAACATAATCAGGCCCTCAGACCACCCTTGTGATGGCTTGGTCAGAGATATTCACACCAGTAACCTGCTGTTGGTCATTTTATAGGGCTCTGGCAGTGCTTATCCTGTTCCTCCTTGAACAAAGGAGTAGATATTTTTCCTGCTGATGGGTCAAGGAACTTTTACAGCCCTGTCCAGCACTCCTAGAGTAACTGTTCATCGCCTGGAATCTCCTCCATGCTCTTGACACCTGGGACACACAGAAAACCTTCTAGCAATGGCATGTATTGATGTGCCATTCTGGAGGAGTTGGGCTACCTCTGCAACCACTGTAGGGTCCAGGTATTGCCTCATGCTAACAGTAGTGACAGTGACCCTGGCCAAATGCAAAACTAGTGAAAAAAAATTTAAGAAAATGAAGAGGGAAAAAATGTCAGTAACTTCCACCTGTAAACCCATTCCTGTTTGGGGGTTGTCTCATTGTTGGACCATCTAGTGCACCTATTTTGTAATTTCATTAACACCAATGCAGCTGAAACTGATTAACAACCCCCCCTCTGCTACTGAACTGGCCAAATATTCCAGAGGTTTAACTGATTTCATGCTCTATTCTGATTAAAATACGTTCCTTTAATTTTTGAGCAGTATTTGATAGGAAAATAAGTACCGTACTTAAACATGCATTTTACTTGTTTGTAAAGTCCAGTTTGTAAAGACTTCGTGAGGAGATTATGACTAGTGTATTTTGTTTGCCTAGATATCATTCACACCTGTTTTCTGTTGCAAAGTACTCCAGAATGTTGACTGCTGTGTTCTCCTGCTGCTTCTTTGGCTTTGAGATGCACACCATGAGGTTCCTCACTAACCTTTACAATCCGATAAGAGCAAAGGGAGATAAACAAAAAGAGAGGGAGAAGATATTACTGAATGAAATTAATATTTTGTTCTCATATAATGATGGCATTTACCCTGAGACATACAACTGTGATAATAATGCCAAAAATACATCAACTATAAAACTCATTCTTTCTCATTTTCTGAAAATCTGACCAGCCGCAGGTATTAAGGCAGCAAAACAAATTATTTGGTCTGCTCAGAGTTAACAGAGCAATGACAGAGCAAAAGTTCTTGAAATATCATTAAAATGATGTGATACCTCCAGTGACAATAACAAACATAGTGCCCAAGGCTGGACTAAATTCCCTCCACTGCTGGGAGGAGGTAAAAGAGCATTACTATTTCTGTCTATATAATATATGATTCCCTAACCCTGCAAAGCTATGGTGGACAATAACTGCATCTTTACTCCAGCTGAATCACTGCTAAATGAATTTCTCTGCCACTATAAAATAATATCTTACATGTGCAAATCAAGGCTCTCAATGGCCAAACGTCTGCCACATGGCATCTCTGAAAACACTGATAGTAATGACAGACATTCTTTCTCCACTTCATCATGCTCTGATGAAGCCAAATGAACAATGGAGTGTGTGGCGACTGGACATGTCATCAACAGCTTCTGGTTTTCATCTGAAAGCAATGGAAAAACAAAGAACACTAAAGAGATAGCTACACTGGCCACAGTGCTCCTACTGTCTGTTCCCAATGAACAACAACCTAGTTTTAAACACAAGACATGAGCATTGTATTATTAATCCTGTGTTGAGAAGGAAATACTTAGATTACACAGTAGTGCACAGTTACATAAATAAATTATCAAAGTTTGCACAAAATACTAGTCTTTCCATTATTTGTCACCCCTCTGTAGTTTGTAAAAATGAAATACTGTACGTTAGACAAAACACAAACAAGATTTGCATAAATACCACAATGCCAATACAGAGGTTTTATAATTATTTTTCTTAATTATACCCTCTATTTCCTTCTAAACCCATGACAGTGAACTGACGCATGGACAAAGACAGACAATGAAGTGTATCTCAATTACTGACATACCATTTCCACAGCAAACAATCCTCCATAATTTCAAAACCGACACACACAGCTCAAGACTCTCTGGATCATTTGTTTGGTCCAACAGGCAACTGCAGAGAAAAATAAATATATAAGTAAGGCACTCAAACTAATAAAAATAATTAATTTAGGTATTTTAAAGTTCAGCCATTTATGTAAAGGTGTAGAGCATGAAAGGCACCTGGAATTAAAAATACTTTATTTGTATTTAGTATAAAATATAACTTTGAAGCACTCTAGACCTTTTTCTTTCTTATCTTTACCTCACAGAAATGACCAAGAGCAGCCAAACTCAGAGTGCCCCTTCAATTTGTGATTAGGACAGGCAACAATGGCACTGGCTTCTCTGCTTCACATAGGTGTTATTTGGTTTATCTGGCTCACACCAGCAGCCTTGCTGAGCATTTTCATCAAGCTCAGACTGCAGTTTCTCTGCGTTCTCTACTTTCCGGACACTGTGTTCCAGCTTGAAAAAGTATACTGTCAACAATGGGCTACATTGAAAGTATGTGACAAGTTAATAATAACCTTACTGATCTGACATGAGGGAGTCATAATTTGTATCTTGTACAAAATAAGCACTCTTTCTGGGACAGAACACAGGACCTTTGCCTATTTCAGCACTAATCTCAATCTCTAGTGTGATCATCTTTTCTTTGGGCTATCATAGAAACAGCTGAATAGAGAGAGGGGGCAGTGAATGATCTCTCCAGTTTATGCCATCATTGTCTCTGTATGCCCCTGCCTCTAGGTCCATCTGTCAAAGATTCACTGAGGAGCCTCTCCCTCTGGTTTCCTTACCTCCTCACCGTGTCATTGCTTCTGATGATACTAAAGCCATTGTTCAGCCTGAAAATGGTCTGCCCTGTAACTGTTAGAAGAGAAAAGCACATAGTGTAAAAAGACAGAAAGCAGTATATCATCATCTGGTAGCCTAGAGATCTTACAGAAGCACCTTTTTCATTTAGTGTAACTTGCTCTATTCACTGATTTACGGTCAAGGACAGGAGTGAAAAATAAATATGTTAACTAAGGCACAGTGAGGAATAGTTTATTATCCACTAATACTAAAGAAGATAGTAGAGCAGAGCAGCAAAGGAGTACTTTTAGAGGAGAAAGCTTGTAATGTCAGCCCTGCTGAGATCCTTTCAATCGTAAGTTATGTAAGTTTTGCCCTTTTCTTTTGAATGGCACTGTAAGACAGCCATTATATCATTTGACATAACACTTCTATTCTTCTAAATGAAGAAAAAGAGAAACTGGATAAGTTTGCCATTCTGCAGACAATGGCCAGTTCAACCGAATATCCTACATTACAAATAGTCATACAAGTTAAAAAAAAAAAAAAGTTACTTCATTTTTAGGTATCTTTCCTTTCTTATGGTTTGCTGAGTGGTGAGCCTTGAACTTTATCAGTTTCATCAGCCTTGGCCCTGTGGTCAAAGTACCTGAAAATTGGCAATGCATGTAGCAGAACACTCTGTGTACTTCATTGCAACTTCTTTTGTAGTTGAAAGTTGAAAGTATAGAGTAGACAAAAAAAACTTCTGAGTGAGCCACTGACCTTGGTGAGCTTTAGTGCTACTATTGAATAAAAACCTGCAACTGCTGCCTTGTGGCAATCACTAAAAAGAGTTACATTAGCAGTGTGGAGTTTCAAAGTCATCTGGCAGGTCAAAAACATTCACAAAAATATCAGCAGCCTGGTGGAGTTCAATTGCTCCCTGTCTACAGTGGCCCCTTTTCAGAGTGCAAAGGACTTGGTAAACATATCAGGTATTTTTTAGCCTGATTGTATCATTGTCAAATGGAAGCATTCGGGGTAATAGCGCTTGCCACCCAATTCCCCACTTCACCCAAGAAGAAATAATGGCCATAAGAGCATGTTCCAGCCCACTCTGTTTGATTCAATTTATCTGAGACCTTGAGAAACAAACTCTGTGCTACAACCAAGCAAAAGAAATTAGATATTTTTCTTTTCAACAGCTCAGTCTTGCACTAAAATGTATATAAACATGACATTTTGAGGCCCATGTCCATCCATTGTTCAATCTTTTTCTCATTGTACTGCCATGAACTTTAATATTTAACATGCTAACTGAGGCCTGTAGAGTCTTAGGATTAGATGTAGCTCTAGAGTTGTCTACAATTCATAGGACTGGATAGAGCCCTGTGAAAACCTTTTTTTTTTAACGACTGTATGTAGAGGTATCTGTCATTACTATGATTAATGGAAGCCTGTTTTTCTTTTCTCTTCCAGTTTAACTGACCCAGCATGCTGACCTATTAAATAAACACATATAAGACAAACACAGCAGCACTCAAGTTAGATTTAGTTTTTCTAACAAAGAAAACCTCTGATGTCTGTGCTGTCAATATCTAAAAGTATAAAATGTTATAAGACCTGCTGAAAAAATAATATTTAAACATACTGTAACATGTTGTAATAGTGTGGGTTTTTTTTAACAAATCAGTGTTTATGTTGAACAAAATTACATCATGACAGTCATTTTACAAACACTAACACTACGGAAAAGGAATATACATTACTTGAAAATAAAGTTACGCAGGAGTTAATGTTAAATATACTGATCAAAAAATTAAAGGAACACTGAAACACATCAGATCTCAATGGGAAAAAAAAAATCATGCTGGATAATGATATGGACTGGGTAATGTGTTAGGAGCAAAAGGATACCATATCAGTTCATGGAAATGAAAATTATCAAACTACAGAGGGCTGAATTCAAAGACATCCTGAAAATCAAAGTGAAAAGATTATGTGGCAGGCTTCTCCATTTTGCCAAAATTTCACTGGAGCAACTCAAAATGGTACCCAGTACTTTGTATGCTTGTATGCATGCCTGACAAAGTCGGGGCATGATCCTATTGAGATGTCCTGCAGGATCTCCTAACAGATCTGGGCCAGAGCATTACTAAGCTCCTGGACAGTCTGAGGTGCAACCTGGCAGCATCTGATGGACCAAAACATAATGTCCCAGAGGTGTTCTATTGGATTTAGGTCAGGTGAGCATGGCAGCCAGTCAATGGTATCAATTCCTTCATCATCCAGGAACTGCCTAAATACCCTTGCCACATGAGGAACCCAGGACACACTGCACCAGCATAGGGTCTGACAATGAGCCCAAGGATTTTCATACCAATACCTAATGGCAGTCAGGGTGCTGTTGCCCAGCCTGTAGAGGTCTGTGTATTTCTCCATAGATATGCTTCCCCAGACCATCACTGACTCACCACTGAATGGTCATGCTGAATCATCATAATGTTCTCCACGGCTTCTCCAGACCCTTTCACATCTGACACATGCTCAGGGTGAACCTGCTCTCATCTGTGAAAAGCACAGGGCACCAGTGGTGGACTTGCCTATTCTGGTAATCTATGGTAAATACCAATCAGCCTCAGTGGTGCTGGGTAGTGAGCACAGGGCTCACTAGAGGATGTCGAGCCCTCAGGCCACCCTCACGAAGTCTGTTTCTGATTGTTTGGTCAGAGACATTCACACCAGTGGCCTGCTGGAGGTCATTTTGTAAGGCTCTGGCAGTGCTCATCCTGTTCCGCCTTGCACAAAGGAGGACATACCAGTCCTGCTGATGGGTTAAGGACCTTCTAAGGCCCTGTCCAGCTCTCCTAGAGTAACTGCCATGTTCTTGACACTGTCCTGGGACACACAGAAAACCTTCTGGGAATGGCACGTATTGATGTGCCTGGAGGAGTTGGACTAACAGTATAACCTCTGTATGGTCCAGTTATCACCTCATGCTATAGTAGAGGCACTGACTCTAGCCAAATGCAAAACTAATGAAAAAACTGTCAGAATAGACGAAGAGGGAAAAAAATGTCAGTGGCCTGCACCTGTAAAGCCATTCCTCTTTTGGGGGTTGTCTCATTGTTGCCCCTCTAGTGCACCTGTTGCTAATTTCAATGACACCAATGCAGCTGAAACTGATTAACAACCCCCTTCTGCTACTTAAATGACCAGATCAATATACCAGAACTTTAAGTAACTTGTTGCTATACTGATTGAAAGTGTTCCTTTCATTTTTTGAGCAGTATATTATATTATATTATAAAAAATCACTATTTTAATTAATTTTGTTTATTTAGCCAATATCTTGAATCATAGACACGTGGCTGGTATTTGTAAGAAACCACTAAAAAACATTTACACATTTGCTCCACTGTCACTGGTGGCAAAGGTTAATGGTATAGGAGTTCATGGATGGTAGGCATTTACCCAAACCACTGTGAAACATATCAAGGGTGAAGTAATCTTGCAAAACTTAAAAATGCAGTTTTGCATCTATAATTAGCACAAGCTTTTAGACCATATTATTCTAATCTCTTTTAATGCTTCAAGTCTTCTTAAACAATCTAGCCTGAAATCTGGTCTTCTGCTATTATTTTTGTCATAAAACCAACAAATAGGTGCACCAGAGAAGCAGTGTACCAAGGAAAGATTGAACAGAGTGATTAAAGGAGAAACACAATTGTCTGAACACTCACAGTCAGTAAGTGCTTGTGACAGAATTTCCAATCCTCCACAGTAGTAGAGAGCAATCTGACTGGGTTTTGACAGCTTCTCCAACAGCTCCACCACTATTGTGGCCTTCCTCTCTCCCTTGTCAAACTCTTCCCTTGCCTTTATCTCCTGAGTCTCTTTCTCCTTTTCCAAATCAACTTGGGTCAGGTATTCTGCAAAGGAGAACAAAAGAGAAAGAATAAGGAAGAACAGAAGGCAACTTATTCCATGGCAGTAAGTGCAGCTGCACTATCTGAGATGAGTCTCCTGTGGTGCATCTGTCAGCCTGACATGACCCCCACCACCACCACCACCATCACCACCATTTGCTATTAATATGCACTCAAATAGAAAGAGGTCAGTTGCCAATGTATAAGAAATGTATTGGTACTTCACATATGACCTAATAGCCTAAATAAGAAAATAGCAAAGTCAGTATTAAACAGTAAAAATGATCCATGATGTTCATTAAAGCAACAAAGTGAAGGACGGTTAGGTTCTGTCTGGGAATAAAACAAAATAGAGCACAGTGCTAGTTCAGATAAACCAGGTCAGACAAGCCAACAGATCACGACATCCTAGGCAACATCAGCTCATATCTCACCCTATACCAGGGGTGTCAAATTCATTTTACATTGTGGGCCACATACAACACTCTTTTGTTTCTGAAGTGGGTTGAACCAATTCAATTCTGTTTCATTTATAGAGCACCAAATTACAACTGTTGCCTCAAACCACGACCAGTGAAACTCCCCTTTCTGTCAGTGAAAAGATGTTTACTCCCTGAAATATCTTAATACAAGAAAAGGAAGTGCAATTTCAACCATATGCCTCAGTTTTTCTACGTGATAAAGAAATACTGTTGTAGTAAATGAAAGAAATCTGTCTAGCTTATTTCCTCCTTCCCCTTTTCCGAAGCTATGCAGTGGGGCTGGATTGGAGTCTTTGCAGGGCCTTTTCCGGTGCCTGGGCCTTATGTTTGACACCCCTGGCCTATACCCTTCTATGCATCCTATTGGTAAATCTGGCACAGGGCCTACTATTTAAGGTATTTACTCTGGTTAGCCTAAAATTGATGTGCATCTTCACGTCATGCTGCAACCCACCTTCAACCAAGCTCCTTCTTGTCACACTATCTCTGATCTGACCAGTGTTTTATTGTTGACAAGGATAAGACACGAGGATGGCTCTCTGCTGCTCTTCCTGCTTCTTGACTCTACCACCTGGATGCATATTATTATTATTGAACTAAATTCCTTAATTTATACCTTTAAAGACAATGGAAATACCAAGATGGCGGAGGAATTAGTTATGTAAGTTGTTATCCTAATTTATTTAATCAATTCAGGAGCTTGATAGTACTGTGATTTGATTTTATCTTTAATTATAATTATTGGTCCTTATTGTTAGAAAGACTAAGGACTGCGGCAGACAGCTCACGCATGCGCAGATCACACACGACGTGCTCAGTATGCCGTTCCGTTTTTTTCCTCTCTCCCAAGTGCAGACAGTCAGACACGACGCCATTATGAGCACTCCTCGCTGACTCACCGGCCTCGCACCGCCCGTGACTGGAATACTGGTCACCTTGCAGCAGATGCGCGATTGTGTGTCACTGATGATCTGTGAGTGTCTCCCTTGCCGAGGTTGATAGTTGTATGCTGATGTAGCGCGGTTAGCGGTAGCGGCTAACGTTAGCGGTAGCGGCTAACGTTAGCGATTAGCCTGTTTATACTTAGCCATTTCTTGTTGTGTTAAAGGCTAAGCTAGCGGTTTGTTTGTTGTGCCTGCTACATCATCAGTTTGGGTTCGTCTGCATTAATGTCATCTGCTGATATACATGAGAGGGTCTATTGAGCACAATGTTATGAAGTAGAGTGGTACTTCACTTTCAGGCCACTCATAGTTAAAGGGACATGTCTGACTATAAGCAGCATGTCAATGTCAGTTTACTCTGCCTTTGTTATTGGTGTTTATACTGTGTTTGGTGATCTGTGTAGTGAATGTGTGTGTCAGTATTGTAAACCATTGTTTATTTGATTTCTTTCTTAGACCACAATTCGCATCTGTCACCCGTGCATGCTGAACTCTGTGTATAGCCGTGCTGCATGATTCAAAGTAAAGTTCTTGCTGACATCCTGGCTCTCGAGGTGTTCTTACCGACACACCGGGGCGGTCCCATGATACTTCGGCCCAGCCCTTACAGTCCATAAACAGTCAGCTCCTTAACAGAGGTCCTTCGAGCCGGATTCGTGAGACGGCCTTGGATTTTATGCCTACACGATGCAGCATTCTCTACCTGGCGAGGAGCTTCCTGCAGCTTCTACACGCCCTAAGCGTCAGTCTCACCTGCCTGCTTACCTG
Source organism: Pterophyllum scalare (assembly GCA_024447675.2). Taxonomy (NCBI): domain Eukaryota; kingdom Metazoa; phylum Chordata; class Actinopteri; order Cichliformes; family Cichlidae; genus Pterophyllum; species Pterophyllum scalare. The sequence goes on from JAMQGT020014416.1 coordinate 43,350, forward strand.
AGAGACTATGAGGTCCGAGCAGGAGGTTGGCAGCCAACGGTGCCATCCCAGGCGCCACATGCAGCACAGCATACACAGGGTTTAGAGGACTGGGCTCCTAATGTGGCCGCGGCAGAAGTGGGAAGGAGGACAGCGCACGCATCTCGCCCCACCACCGCCAGCCCTATCAGCCAGTATGCAGAGTTTACAGCAGCGGATGAGTGGAGCCCCGTGGGGGGACGATCTGCCGCGCCACCTATGTCTGAAGAGAACACGTGGTACCCTTCCCGGTCCAGCGCACAGCCGGCGGGTCCCTCTGTGAGCGGCCAGACGTCTCCTTCTGCCTTCCATAGACCATGGGAGGGCCCTGATCAGCAAGGGTCACAGTCAGTGCCGTATGACAGATATGTTGGGTTAAATGGACAATCTGTGTTTCATAGTGATAAGTTTCATTCAAGTGCTTATGATGATAAGAATGTTACTTCCTCTTGTCAGCCCTTCGGTGGTGCCTGCTATGATCCGCAGCTCAAGTCTGCTCAGATAGTGCATCCAGAGCCAGTGTTACGACAGCAGCCTCTGAGCTTTAGGACGCCTGTGCCTCAGGCCAGTCACTATCCTCTGGACACTGGTGAACCATCCATCTCTACACGAGAACAGGGTCTGATGGACTCCATCAGCCGCATGATGAGGGAGCTACAACTCATTAAGGATCGAGCAGAGGGCGGCATGCCAAGTAATCCACAGGTGGGTCAGCAATATCCAGGTGAGCTGCCACGATGTGAGCTGCCTCCACACCAGTATCAGCTAAGTGGTTATTATTCTCAGCCATTCTCATCCAGTCAGACCTACGTTAAGGGTTACCCGCACCAACCGGTTCCAGGCTGGAACCCAACCAGATTTGCCGAACCACCAAGCCTAGCCACCCTCAAGCAGTCAAATGCACCCTCAGACCCTCAGGTGCGGTATGAGCCACACCCTATGCCGTACGTTTCACCAGCACACCAACCCCCAGCCTTCCTTAGAGAGAGGATGTACCGGGGGCCCATTCCAACCATTCCCGACTTCATCAAAGGGGATCCTAGCGAATTCACCCGTCTCAAGATCGCTTTAGAGAACCTTCTACCTCCCGACGCTACAGAGTTATTTTGCTACCAAATTCTCTTGGACCACCTCAAACTAGAGGAGGCTCGCCTTGTAGCCGACGCCTATTTGAATTCATCTACACCCTATTCGGACACGATGGCTGCCTTGACCGACAGGTTTGGTCAACCGCATAAGTTGGCCTTGAAGAAGATCGCCATGGTAATGAATGCTCCAGACATCCGACGAGGAGATTCACAAGCCTTTCAGAAGTTCGCTCTACAGGTGAGGGCTCTGGTGGGTATACTACAGACCCTTGGACGTGAAGGTATAGTAGAGCTCCAGTGCGGGTCCCACGTAGAGCGGCTCTTGAGTAAACTTCCCTCTGACCTGCGATCAGAATTTCGGAGATGTACGTTCCGCCAATCAGGGTTCGGGTACAATCTCACCGACTTCGCCAACTGGCTGCAGTATGAGGCGTGGTGCCAGGATAGTGAGGGCCATGCTAGCCTCCAGGACCCTCGGTCTGAGGGGAAACAGCGCTCGGATCAGAGGCATTACGCCAAGAATCCTCGCCCAGCCACTATCTTGTATGGGGTGGAGGTCACTCCTGACCGACAGCCAGCAGAACCACCCCAATCGAAACCTGATCCACCAGGTAAGAAAAGTTCACAATACTGCCCGTATTGTGAATGTGAGGACCATTTCCTGAGCCAGTGCGACACCTTTAAGTCCTTTGATAAGGCCCAAGTTATCCAGTGGATAAAGTCTAACCGATGCTGTTGGCAGTGCGGCAGAGCCCACCAGGCGGCCCAGTGCGACCTGAAGAAACGCTGCAGCAAGTGTCAGGGCAAACATCTTCAGATACTACACGAGGTCAACAGTAGGCAGGCAAGAGAGCGGTCCTGCCTGGTCAGCTCGGCTACAGAGACGCTATACCTTGATCGGCCAGCAGAATGCAGCCGGGTCCTCTTGAAGGTGGTCCGGGTTCTTCTTCATCACGAGAACCAGACACTTGATACCTACGCGGTCCTAGATGATGGCTCCGAACGCACGATGATCCTGACCGCAGCAGTGCATAAGCTAGGCCTCCAAGGCCACCAAGAATCTTTAGCCCTGAGGACTATCAGACAGGATGTACAAACCCTGGATGGCGTCTCCGTCACATTCAGAGTTTCCTCTATGGTCCAACCCAACCGAACCTTCCAGATCAAGGACGCTTTCACTGCAGAACGCCTAAGCCTAGCTGATCAAACCTATCCGGTGGCTGCTCTCAAGAGAAAGTTCAAACATCTCCATGACCTGCCACTCCAAGCCTTTGACAAGGTAAGGCCTATGCTGCTCATCGGGGCTGACAACCCTCACCTGATTACGCCGGTCGAGCCGGTGCGTCTAGGTCCCCCTGGTGGCCCCACAGCCATAAAGACCAGGCTTGGTTGGACTCTCCAGGGGCCTGCTCGGCTGGCAGAACTACAGCTGTCACCTCAGCAGTGTTTATTCACATCGCTCAGTCCTCGAGATGCAGAACTGCTACGGAATGTAGAGAAGCTCTGGCAACTCGACCGCTTACCACCAAGGAGCGAGAAGCAGGTGACACGATCGAGAGAAGACCAACAAGCCATTGATCTCCTGGAGTCCAAAACCCACCGCGTTGAGGTCCATGGTACATCACGGTATGCGACCCCTCTACTTCGGAGGAAAACCTTTCCGTCCTTCCAGGCGCCCCTGGAGGCAGTGATGCCAAGGCTTAGGAGCTTGGAAAAACGCCTATTACAGGACCCCACGAGTGCGGCCACTTATGAAGCAGAGATTGCGAAGCTGGAAGCCGCTGGTACAGTTGCTAAAGTTGTCAGGCCAGATGTTTCATCCAGCTGCGAGAGCTGGTACATCCCACACCACCTGGTGCAGCACGATGGGAAAAATCGAGTTGTCTTCGACTGTTCCTTTCGATACAAAGGCCTCAGTCTAAATGAGTATTTGCTACCTGGCCCTGCCTTGAGTCCTTCCCTATTAGGCGTCCTCCTGCGGTTCAGGGAGCATTGTGTTGGTGTTAGTGGTGACATCAAGGGCATGTTTCACCAAGTGCGGCTACTGCCAGAAGACAGGCCCCTTCTACGCTTCCTTTGGCGCAACATGCGGAGGGAGGACCCACCAGAAGTCTACGAGTGGCGGGTACTGCCCTTTGGGACAACATGCAGCCCCTGCTGTGCCACCTATGCCCTGCAGAGGCATGTCTTTGACAACAGCAAGCCTGAGAGCATAGAGCGCTTCTCGGTAGAGAAATGCTTCTATGTGGACAATTGTCTGCAGAGCCTTCCATCTACACAAGAGGCCATACAACTGATCAAGAACCTTAGAGACCTTCTCCAGAGGGGAGGATTTGAGATCCGGCAGTGGGCGAGCAACGTGCCCGACGTCATCAGCCACCTCCCTGCTGAGGCCAGGTCAGAGAAGCTAGAGCTATGGCTAACGTGTGATAAGTCGGAAGCGCGAGAGTCTACCTTAGGACTGTGCTGGCAGTGTGATGCGGACACCTTCAGTTATAAGCACCGGCCTATCACCTATGGCGCAGTGACCATGCGGAACATCTACCGAGTGTTAGCCAGTCAGTATGACCCACTCGGATTCCTGCTACCCTACACCACAAGAGCAAAGGTCCTTGTCCAACAGTTATGGGACAGGAAGAGGGACTGGGATGACCCCAGTCTCCCAGCAGAGCTTCTGACTACCTGGCACACCTGGGAACGTGAACTGGAACACCTACCTCACATACAACTGCCTCGATGCTACACGCCGGTAGAGATGGACCACTCCGCCACTAGGAGAGACATTCACATATTCTGTGATGCCTCTGAGAAGGCGTATGGAGCCGTCGCTTACCTGCGGTCTGAAGATCCCCAAGGGAGGACTTGCATTGCTTTCCTTCTCGCACGCTCGAGGGTTGCCCCTCGAAAGCAACTTTCCATGCCTCGACTAGAACTATGTGCAGCAGTAACGGGAGCACAGTTAGCCAAGCTGCTAAGGAATGAGCTCACCCTGGAGATTCGCCACTGCGTGCTTTGGAGTGACTCCACCACCGTCCTTACATGGCTCCATTCAGAGTCGTGTCGCTTTAAAGTGTTTGTAGGCACTCGAGTAGCGGAGATACAGGAGCTTACGGACCTCCAAGCCTGGCGGTACGTTGATTCTCTTCGGAACCCCGCGGATGACCTCACAAAGGGGAAGTCTCTGCAACAGCTAGGGAAACCAAGCCGGTGGAGTCAGGGACCAGAATTTCTGCAGTTAGCCCCGGAAGAGTGGCCGACCCTTCCTTTGCAGCACTGCTCCGAGTCAGGAGATACTACTGAACTCAGATGTTCGGCTTTCTGTGGTCTGAGTAGCAACGCTGATCCACCGAGTGTGGACTGGTCGTCTATTCAAGACTTGGAAGGAGTTGATGGAAGCACTAGCGCAGGAGCTTCATGGGGCGGCTAGTCTCTCAGGGCAACCTACAGCCAGTACATACCAGGATGCTGAATTCCTTGCTTTCCAGAGGGCACAGCAAGAGAGCTTTGCAGATGATTACAACCTCCTCAAGGGTGGTAAGCCTATAGCATCCAATAGTCGGCTTCTTTGCCTCGCACCAGAGTTCGACACAACTTATGCAGTCATTAGAGTGGGTGGACGACTCCGCCAAGGGGAAGGATTAGATCCAGCTGCAGTACACCCCATTGTACTCGACCCTAGTCACCCAACCACCAGATTACTCATCCAGGAGTATGACGCCAAACTGTGCCACCCTGGACCTGAACGAGTCTTTGCGGAGTTAAGATGCAGGGTGTGGATCCTAAGGGGGCGGGAGGCAGTAAAACGTTGCCAGCAGGTGTGCATCAAGTGTCGTCGGTGGAGATGTACACCACTCTGGGTACTCAGACTGTGAGCGACGAAGTGCTCATAACCATCCTAATAGAGATTGAGTCCATACTCAACTCTAAGCCGCTAGGTTATGTTTCGGCCGATGTAGCGGACTTTGACCCTGTCACGCCAAATTACCTGCTGATGGGGCGGCCGGACAGCTCCCTGCCCCAGGTAGTATATCCACAATTCGAGCTCCTTGGACGTCGGCAGTGGAGGCACTCTCAGGTGCTGGCAGACAGGTTCTGGACGGCATTTGTGAAGAACTACTTACCTGGTCTGCAGATACGGAGCAAGTGGAGGACCACTACTCCAGACATGATGGTCGGGACCGTAGTCATGGTAGTGGACCCACAGGTGCCTCGATCGCTTTGGAGAATCGGAAAGGTGGTGAAGGTGTTCCCAGGTCCAGATGGTCATGTCAGGACAGCCGAGATACAGATCAAGGACAAGATATACACCAGGCCCATCGCTCGTCTCATCATTCTTCCTAAGATGCCGGAGGAGGAGGCCAATGGACCATGAGCATGGAGAATCACTTTAGTCTTTCGAAGGAGCACATTTAGCACCAAATGTGGGGGCGGCGATGTTAGAAAGACTAAGGGCTGCGGCAGACAGCTCACGCATGCGCAGATCACACACGACGTGCTCAGTATGCCGTTCCATTTTTTTCCTCTCCCCCAAGTGCACACAGTCAGACACGACGCCATTACGAGCACTCCTCGCTGACTCACCGGACAATCCAGCCTCGCACCGCCCGTGACTGGAATACTGTTCACCTTGCAGCAGATGCGCGATTGTGTGTCACTGATGATCTGTGAGTGTCTCCCTTGCCAAGGTTGATAGTTGTATGCTGATATAGCGCGGTTAGCGTACGGCTAACGTTAGCGATTAGCCTGTTTATACTTAGCCATTTCTTGTTGTGTTAAAGGGCTAAGCTAGCGGTTTGTTTGTTGTGCCTGCTACATCATCAGTTTGGGTTTGTCTGCATTAATGTCATCTGCTGATATAGATGAGAGGGTCTATTGAGCAAAATGTTATGAAGTAGAGTGGTACTTCACTTTCAGGCCACTCATAGTTAAAGGGACATGTCTGACTATAAGCAGCATGTCAATGTCAGTTTACTCTGCCTTTGTTATTAGTGTTTATACTGTGTTTGGTGATCTGTGTAGTGAATGTGTGTGTCAGTATTGTAAACCATTGTTTATTTTATTTCTTTCTTAGACCACAATTTGCATCTGTCACCCATACATGCTGAACTCTGTGTATAGCCGTGCTGCATGATCGAAAGTAAAGTTCTTGCTGACATCCTGGCTCTTGAGGTGTTCTTACCGACACACCGGGGCGGTCCCATGATACTTCAGCCCAGCCCTTACAGTCCATAAACATCCACCTTCTTAACACTTATTTTGAATTATAGAATTAAAAAAACCCATCAAATTATCCATCAAATCATTAATTGTCACAAATAAACCCTTTGGAATTGCTTTTTGTGTTTAAATGTGCACATCACGTCAGATGTATTTAGCTTCCCCCCCCATATACACCCAATAATACATTAGTGGAAATTAAAATAACAATCTTCCTCTAAGGCAGCACAGTGGTGCAGTTTTAAGTAGTGTCACCTCACAACAAGAAGGTCTTTGGTTCAAATCCAATAGCCAGCTGGGGCTTTTCTGTGTGGAGTTTGCATGTTCTTCCCCTACCTGTGTGGGTTCTCTCCAGGTACTCTGACTTCCTCCCACAGAACAAAGACATGTGTTAGCTTAACTGGTGATTCTAAATTGGCCATAGATGTAAATGTGAGCATGAATGCTTTTCTGCCTCTGTGATAGACTGGGACTCCCAGCTGCCATAGAGCTCAAACCAGATTTGAATAAGCAGAGTAAAATGGATGGATGAAATCTTCCTTTAACTCTCATGGTTTTGATTTAAATTACTTTTGGCTGAGCAACAGCAATGTGACTGCTTTAGACTGTAATGAAAATATTAAAATTTTCTGGCCTGGTCAATCAAGAACCTCTTCTATAGTTTGATGAGCTTCTGTCTCTCCTAATGCACAACAAGCTCAAAACTAACAATGTATGACTAATTTCATGGAATAATAAAATGTTTTAATAAAGTTTTCATAAAAATAAATGAGGCGGATTTAAAAAAAATATATATATAAATGTCAATAGTTTGGGATGACATATATCACCAAAATGATTTTCATCAAAGAACTTAAAGGTACAGTCAGATGGTTTTGAGGTTATTTAACAGAAGAAAAAAGAGTTGTACTCATAAATATACACTGATTAGTGTGTAATTACATCCTCCAAAAAAATGATGCGTTATCATAAACTTAATCCATTAAAAACACTTAGGAGCGGGCGCCAGTTTCTGGAAGGTGCCATGTTCCCCCACCGTGTTGGTCCAGATGGATTGCTAAGTGTTGATATTATTCAAATATGTTTAAAAAAATGTGTGTACCAAAACATTTTTTATACAGTGGGCACCATAGCTAGGATTATTCAGTAAAATTGGGAGGGGTAAGAAGACAGAATCAGCTGACTGCAATCTACTGACATCACTGTACCTTAAATGCATTCAACTTTACCATACACAGGCCATGGGAAATTTTACTTTACCTCTCACCATCTTTTCTTTCCCAGGTTGAATTTCCTGCACCTTTTCAAAGCAGTTTCTTGCCTAAAAAAAAAAGAAAAATGGGCTCCATCATTTGTTATAGCATACTAAAAAATATGAATCTGGCTACTCCAAAAGATTAGAGTCTCTCAGCAGAAGTGGAATCCATTTTATAGAAAGCTACGGTGCAATTTAATATAATTTGTTAAATAAATCTCATTCTATTAGTTATCTCTGTTAGATATAATCCTATTTCACAATAAACAGATTTAAATAATCATTAAATCAGATTTACAGAAGATTACTGAGAGACCACATTATCTTAATCAGAAAAATGCTTATAATTTCTTGAGAATTGTTATTATATTTCTATTTCAGGCAATGAGAAGTAATTTTACTCACCTCCTTATATTTCTTCAATCCCAGATACGCTTTGCCCATGTGTAGATAAGCCTTTATACACCTCTCATTGCACTGGCAGAAAGGAAATAATCATGGGATTACTTAATAAAGCTCTTCATCTACATAATGGTTGTTTAATGGCTCTAACATACTTGCACAGTAAGAATTGAATATTCAACCTGAACTTCAGGAACACTGCAGAAAACTACATGAACAGTTTTACAGAGCATGTTTCCCATCCAAAACTAGCATTTGCATTTTACACTCTGGAGTAGCATAAAGAAAACATTCTGAGGATATTATTAAACTAAATAAACTCATATGCACTTTTCTCCAGTTTTCCAAGCATCATTGTTTCTTTAGAGAATATTTCTAAACTGCTGATGAGCTCACTATGCTTCAGTATGACAAACAAGACAACAACTGTCTGGTCTCAGTTACCAACCAGCCAGACCTTACCTTCAGGGCCCATTCACAGTCACTGATGGCCTCTTTGTACTTTCCCAGTTTAATATAGGCCTAGACAGATGTAAACATTAGACAGGTGTTTAAAAAAAAAGATGGGAATATGATTGTTTCTCAGAGCAGGGAACATATTGATTTTACAATTAACTGCAGATGGTCATAAACACAAAATTCAAATTCACCAAGTCTGGTTTCACAGGTGCTTAATGCTCTCTACATCCGTATAAGCACACAAAAGCATCTCTACTTTGGTTTCCTCTGAGAAATAACACAATTTGTTTTCTTTGTAAAGTGCAGGTTGAAAATATTTACTTGAGCTCGGTTTGTATACAGTGGTTGCATGTCCCTGATTTCAGCCAAGCCGTCACTGTAATGCTTCACAGCAGTTTCATAGTCTTCTTGAGCATAAGCTTCATTCCCCTTGTCCTTGAATGCTGCAGGGATACAAGCAGTACACTTATAAAGGACACACTGTTAGCTCAACACAGCAATGGCTACGTAAAAATGTTCACCTCCAACAGATGAACCCTCTTAAGGGTAAGTTATCACGGGTAATAACCCTAACCCTATATTTTGGAGAAAGGCAAACTGCCTTTTTGGGAAAAAAAAATATGAATAGTTTTCAGCATCAGTTAGGAATGATCGTTTTCTGCGTTCCCTGATTGCAAAGACTTTTGATTGCCTAGGGTTAGAGTTAGGGTCTCACAAACCAGTAGCTTTTTTCTCTTTTGCAGCTTTCCGAACTCTCCTTTCTTCTGCATCCATCTCCATTATCTTCATGAAATTCTCTGATCAAAAAAGAAATTTAAAAAATCTTAAGCATGAGTACTAGAACAAAGAAGGAGGAAATAGCCAATATGTCATTTTTAAGCCAATATGTCATTTTTAACAAGCACAATGTGAAGAGAGTTTGCACACATTTAAATAAACAAAATCAACCCAACACTGTCTGAGAAGCTCAGTTATTTTTAAACTACAGTCATTTTAGCATCATCGGTAACTACACAGACCCACACAGTGTACACAGGGTGTGCTTATAATGCAAAGAGGGTTCATGCAAAGTTAGATATAACTGTATAAATGACAGCTGGAGAAATTTAAAGTCTGTTTTGCTTTCCTCAGCCTTAAGCACAGAATTATTTTTCTTACTCATCGTGAATTCGGTGTATGGTATGTTAATTTTAATATTAGAAGATTCACACACAGAGGTGTGAGGTTTTTTTACACATTTGCAGCTTAACTGTTAATGAGTTTTACCCCAAGGAGACTTGAAAAGAAGTGCCAGTTGAAAAGCTGTTTTAAATGGAATATCACATCCAGAGTGCTGGGTTCAGTGGGATGTCATCACAGTGCCTCTCAATATATCCAAATACTGTACACTAGCCTAGAAATTACGTCCATTTGCATGACATGTTTAAGCAATGAAAGTGTTGATATGATGTAATGCCTTGATGAGCTAAACAGTTAACAAGGATCCTTAACTAAAGAGCATCCAGACAAATAGAAAAATTCATGGCAGGAACACATCATTTCTATCCTTCTCAGTCTTATTAATTTATCCTTGAAAAATGGATATCTAGATTTTACTTCTTTGGTTGAAATATTTCATTACTGTGCACAGTGTCAGTCTGCTTTCAATCACTGCAACTGGCATCCACAAAGACATTGATTTTCATTGTGGCTCACCTGGAGTTTCACTCTGTGGAGTCTGTAAAATAGGAAAAATGATTTAAAAAAAAAAACAATGTTAGTAAAGAAATCAGATCCTACTCACTGTTTCATGTACATCACATTCTCCTTCTTAAACAGCAGGAAAGGACAAGGTAGACAACACAAGAAGTTGCCAGTAGTGCGTTTGTGCCCGAGGGACAGCGAGTGGAAGAGAGATACAGAGAAAAGACAGAAAGAGACACAGACTTAGACAAGTGCTGCTGATTGTGTGCATGTCTTTACTGTGGAAGGTTGGAGTGGTGGTGGGTTTGTGTTGATTGTAGTCTTGTTGATTTTGGTTCTGCAGGGCTCTGCCAATGAAGCAATGTAGCAATCAGCTTTTTCCATGGCATTTTGCTGGACTTCAGCATCAGAAGACCTCAGGTCCCCCACCAGTTGACCTGAAAAGAAAAAAATAAATACAGTTATTTTCCGGCAGGCTTTACTTTGGCATTTAAAATATGCCTAAATTTGCATGCCTTGCTGTAAACAAATGACTTTACAGCCTACAGTAACAAAGGTCTCAATAGCACAGAAGACTACACTGCATGTGCGTTTAGAGCTCAAATGAGGACGAACTTAAAAGTTACCTAGCGCTTAAAGCTAATTAACTTATTCTACAGTTAGCAAAAATAAGTATAAGAGAACGACTTGTGCTAGCTTTTGTTACCTAATATCTAATTAGAATAACCGTAATACTGTATATGGAGACAGCTATTATTACTCATTCTTACTTATTTTATCAACATTCTTCAGAAAACTTTCGAAGTCTTCGAGTTTCTCCATTTGTCCGTTTGACCCGTTTTTACTGTTTTCTAAGCTGCGTGGCTCCGCTTTATCTACGCTGAGCCCTGATCGTACTTCTCAGCGTCGAGTTACCATAGTGACATGATGCCTTCAAGCTCACTCGTAAACTACATAAGTAGACAATGCGAAAAGACATGCGGTAAGAAATCGGAAGAAACAAAGCTCAACTAAAGAAAATCCAGAAACTAAAACACTACACTTCTTTTAACCAAATACACTGGATTACAGATTATAAAGGGAGAAATTGTCATTTTGAACCAAACCAGAATCAAAATATGATTGTAAATGTTATGGCAAGTTCAGTTTTTTCAATGGTTATGAATAAAATGTTTTTTTTTTTTAATAAAAAATGTTAGCCTTGCCATGAGTGTCGAAAAATAATGTTTATGTTTCTTGTGATAGCCGATTAAAGAAAGTACCTGAAGGCAGAACTTCCTCCATCGATATGAGTGGTCTTTTTTTATTGATAAGTTATTTGTTATTAGTCCAAATTAAACATACAAATAAATGGTTTATTAGTAGTATTAGTAGTACTTATACTCAATACAAACCAATTCATGGTTGCCATTATTTCTTTGGGCTGTAAATTAATCTGTAAATTATCCCTTACACGCTATCTGCACCCACGGAGGAGTGTGAGTTTTGCAAAGACCTTCTCGCAAAGCCCTTCTATATGAGCTCAACAGTAAACTTCCGCCTTCATTTTTCTTTACGATAGATCTACACTGCCTCCCTGTGGTTAAAAACACATCTATCCAAATATGTTGTCCGTCCAGCTGGTTGCTATTTATGTGCAGTGTTTCATGCAGTACTGTGAGCCTTGTATCGTACTGTACTCTTTTCATCTTTAATTAACAGGCTCCCCCAAAATATTCTAAATGCAGAGAATGAATGCATTCTTTCATTAAAAAAAAGAAGGAAAAAGTGATTTCAGTTTCATCCTTCAACCAGTGAGTCATCTGCTAAATGTCGACAGTACAAGTCACAGCATTGTTGTTCAGTTATGGACTGGGATACTTGTCCATTCTTGCTGCTGTAAAAGTTTGGGCTGTGGTGTTCTAATCAAATGTCACCCTAATTTAAAAGACTTCTATGGAACAGCATAGGAAAGCCAAATGTGTCTCTCGGTTGTCTCTCCTTGTTTTTGCATGAGTGAGGTTATACTTATATTTTTTGTCATCTGCAACTACAGTGCTATGAAAAAGTATTTGTCAAACATGGTGGCGGTCGTGTGATGGTCTGGGGCTGCTTTGCTGATTCAGGACCTGAACGACCTGCTGTAATTGGTGGAACCATGAATTCTGCTCTCTACCAGAAAATCCTGAAAGAAAATGTGTGAACATCAGTTTGTGCCCTGAAGCTTAGGCTTGCTCAGGTTATGCAGCAGGACAGTGATCTGAAACACACCAGAAAATCCACCTCTGAATGGCTCAAAAAATAAATAATAAATAAGTAAATAAATGAAGATTTTTGGAGTGGCCTAGTCAAAGTCCAGACTTAAATCTGATTTAGATCCATTGGTATGGTATGAAACAGGCCAATTATGCTGGAAAATCCTCCAGTGTGGCTGAATTAAAAACAATTTTGTAAAGAAAAGTGGGCCAAAATTCCACCACAGCGATGTGAAAGACTCATTGCCAATTATCACAAATGCTTCTTTGCACAGTGTCAAGGGTGGAACAACCACTTTTTAGGATTAGAGCGCAATTACTTTTTCACACAGGGCCAGGTAGGTTTGGATAGTTTTTTCCCTTAATAAATGAAGTAATCATTTAAAAACTACATTTTGCATTTACTCAAGTTATCTTTGTCTAATATTAAAATTTCTTTGATGATCTGAAACATGTAAGTGTGACAAAAAAATAAGAAATCAAGAAGAGGGCAAATACTTTTCACAGTACTGTAAATATTTTATATATTTCTGCATGGTACATGCTGCAAATTTAACAATTTAACTTTTTAAGTGTTTGCAATCAAATCTTCAGCTTCAAGTATTTGTCAGGGACATATCTGTATAAATGTCATTGCTGAACATGGAATTTATGCCAAGCTTCTTGTGCAAAATGGAAGCTCTTCCTGTCCATTACAAAAAGACAGCATGTGTACTAAAAGAGAGCATGAGCTCTGGCCTCACTACCCCACCCCACACGCCCCCCCCCCGGCTCTCTGTGTTCATAGTTGGACATTAGACAGATTCGTTATTACAAACAGTGAGGCTCATTGTCCTCATCTACACAAAGAAAATGAGGAGAAAGAGCTGCAGTTATATTAATTACATTCTCAGCTTAAATGCTTATTAGATTTTCCTGTATAATGTTCAGTGCAATATACGCAAGGTTTAAAATAGAAACTTGGAAAGTTTTCCAAAAAAGGGACCTAAAAGGTTAACAGTGAGACACAGAAACAAATCATTTAGAATGGATGAAATTTGATCAAACAAAAGCAATTTTGAGATATGACAGAGTTGTATCAGAATAAAGTTATCAAGTCTAATTAAGTGTCCAGTTCCTACTTATTAATTGTGTGTCAGAATATTTACTTCAGCTTGGGAACTTCAGTTTTAGTTTGCACAGGAGCAGGACAGGATGTAAATTGTATGCGTTATTATTGCACAATCTTACAGACAGGGGCTTTTGTATAGATGGATCCAGCTGCTGCTGTGGCGTGTCTCAGTGGACAACTGATACTGACAGCACAGAGCAGTCACTGATTAATGCACTCCACTTTATCTGTCTTTGTGTACCAAATCTGCTCAAGGCGCCCACTCCTACTCCTAAGTTGATCTGTAAATATGAGCCCCAGTTCAAAACTGCACTGCATGCTAAAAATTGTTTCTACTTAAGTTATATGCTTTTGAAAAATTTCACCCCAGTAAAGTAATTTGATACATTTATTGAAATTCATGCCCTTTTCCTTATAAAACTGTACACTGTGTGCTTTCAGCAATCTCTCTCATGTTTGTTTGCAATATGTGGACCACAGAAATAAGCCTACACTTTATTGCCAAAAGTTTCTGTGCAGGCAATCAAGTTCTTCCACACCAAACTCACTCATCCATGTCTTTATGGACTTTGCTTTGTGCACTGGTGAGCAGTCATGTTGGAACAGGAAGGGGCCATCCCCAAACTGTTTCCATAAAGTTGGGAGCATGAAATTGTCCAAAATGTCTTGGTATGCTGAAGCATTAAGAGTTCCTTTCACTGGAACTAAGGGGTCAAGGCCAGTTCCTGAAAAACAATAGCACAATGCAGTCAGACAAATACTCGTCATTCAGCCAGATGGAGAAGCATGATTTGTCACGCCAGAGAACACATCTCCATTGCTTTACAGTGCAGTGGTGGTGGTGTGCTTTACACCATTGCATCTGACACTTTGCAGTGGGCTTGGATGCAGCTGCTCAGCCATGGAAACCCATACCATGAAGCTTTCTACACACTGTTCTGAAAGCCACATGAAGTTTGGTTCTCTTCCACAGCATGCTTTTTGTTCTGTCTCTCTCCCCTCAGTCCCAGCCAGTCACGGAAGATAACTGCCCCTCCCTGAGCCTGTTCTGCCAAGGTTTCTTCCTGTTAAAAGAGTGTTTTTCCTTCCCACTGTTGCCAAGTGCTTGCTCATAGGGCGTCATTTTGATTGTTGTGTTTTCTCTGTAATTATTATGTGGTCTTAGCCTTACAATATAAAGTACCTTGAGGTGACTGTTGTGATTTAGTGCTATACAAAGAAAACTGAATTGGACTGAAATGAAGTTTGGAGGTCTGTAGCAACTGACTCTGTAGAAAGTTGGTGACCTCTGCTGACTATGTGCCTCAGCATTTGCTGACCCCTCTCTGCCATTTTATGTGGCCTACCACTTTGTGGCTGAGTTGCTGTTGTTCCCAATCTCTTTCACTCTGTTATAATACCACTGACAGTTAACTGTGGAATCATTACGAGTGAGGAAATTTCATGACTGGACTTGTTGCACAGGTAGCATCCTATTACGGTACCAACAGGGAATTGACTGAGCTCCTGAAAGCAACTCATTCTTTCACAAATGTTTGCAGAAGTAGTCTGCATGCCTAGGTGCTTGATTACCTTAGGTACAGGTTACCTTTTGTACAGCTGACTCAACTCAGCAATTAAACCAGTGTACTGAAGGCTAGAGAGAGGAGCACTTCAGAGCCAGAGAGTGCCAGAAAACCTTTGTGAAACTTCATGTAAGTGCTGTGTGTGCTAAGGCTGCTCTTTGGAAAAGAGGGTGTTTTTGTGATTGAGGCCTTTTATCTTACCTGTTACCTTAGTGACTAACTTCTGTGTTTTCTTTTGTTTTTTCTATCTTTTGAAGGTGAAAGTGGCCTGTCTGTCTCTTGTAGTTTAACTATCAATAAAAACCTTTTACTTTGATAGTTTTGCCTCCATGCTTCCTTTTTGTCAACCCAAACACTTTTTGTTACTTCCCCACCTCCCCTGGACTGTTTGGGGGAACGTAACAGGTGTTAGAACTTAAAAATGAAGCTTTTAATCCTTATGTTTGATCTTGTTCATTTATAAATATTCAAAGACTCAACTTCCTCTTGTTCTCATCCTTTTGTTTTTCCTTTGTGAGCAGTAACAGATGGTGTCATCCATCCTGAATTTGATCTGGAGCTAAAGAATCTGTTTGAAACATTTAGAGCAACATTTAGATCAAACATGCAAACTGCAATGCAACACATCAAATGCATTACAAGAAGACCTTGAACTATCAGTTGCATTGCAAAGAGGGACTGCTATAGCAGTATTGCATTCAGGGAATTATGTTTCTATTTAGATTTGATGCATGAGGCGTGATTTGAAGGTTCTGCAACTATGCCTATTAAAAAAATCTATTTAATTTAGGCCACTATCCCCTTCCTTGTGCACCCACTGTTGCTGTTTTTAGATTGCTGGAAAGTGATCTTCTGGCTATTTTCACACATGCAATTGCAATTTTGTCATAGACCCCAAACTTGCTCAGTGACGGAACATTAAAAAAAAACACCACGAGTGAGCATGACCACTGGTATTGTCAGTATTCACTGGGTTGTACATTGAATCATTCGAAGTATGCCATTGGCCACTGGCTTCATCTTCTTGACCAAATTGAATTTTAAGTTGAAGGGACATCATTTTAACACAGTGGAGGAAATCCAGAGTCTATCACTGACGCACACTAGGAAAGGACTTTGAAGGGGATGGTGACCAAATTTAAATCAGGTCCAGTTTTGGTTTTTATACCCAAATTTTATAATTGCATCTTGTATGTTTACCTGGAATGAACAGTTACCAGTTGGTATGTAGATAATAACTTACCCTTAATTCCTATATAAATATTTACATGCACTGCATAAAATGCTTTAGTGTTATGGCTGATTAGTACCAGATGCAGATACCAAATTTAAGAATGAAAATAGATGCAGGAATTGCAGTTACATTTAGTCAGTGTAATCGTTTGGTACAAAGTTAACTTGCAAACATGCTATCTCGTACTATGTGCACGCTTGTGAGCAAAAGCTAAAAGTGCACATAGTTAAATACAGTTAGATACATCAATACCAAGTAAGGAAACAGACAGGTTTTATGGTCTAATGTCAGGTTGAATGTCTCTTTCCAGATTCCTGTTAATTATACAGTGATTTAAGTTAGTCTCCGGAAGAAAAATAAATAAATGCATTTATGTAGCAATCTTCTGACATTCAGAAAAAGTAGAAATAAAACAAATTGTTTCACCAAGACAACATTATTTTGAGTGTTATAAATCCATGTGAGCAAAAGAATTAAACAGATATGAATTACAGTTACACAAGAAGAATGTAATTGTTCTAATGTCTCCTGGAATCAACCAGAAATGAGGCTCTCTAAAGTGGGAAGTTTCTGGGTTCCATCTTAATCTTTCCACTGGTGTACATCTCTCCCAGTCACATGGCAGTGCATTTTTTTTCCTCTTCTTTGGTTTCTCACATAACTGTTAGCTCTTAAAACCACACCCCTAAAGAATTAAAAAGTTTGGGTCATAACACCCACCAGCCATTGGATCCAGACTCTGGCAAATAGGCCATAACTCTCAACCACTTAAAGTACAATAGAGCGTTACAATGGAAAGAGGCCAGACCCATGCTGTTACTCCATCCTATATTGAATGGTCCATCTTTAACACTTTTTGCTGCTGTCTGCCGCTTGGGATTGCTGCTATTGTCTTCTCCTGCAAGGTACAGTAGGTAACATTTCCTCAGCATCAAACTTTTTTGATACTCAAACTTTTCCTCCTTTCTGCTGCTAATTTGCTACTTAAGATTAAAAAAAGAGCATCATTCCTTATTTTTTTTAGTAACCAGAGATATCACTTAAAAGTATAATTCAGTATAAAGTAAAGATTATTCACTAGGTTTTCTCTGGGCTGTAGCCAGTCAGATTTCATTGACGAGTCCTTTCCTCCATAGTGTGTGTGTATATATATATATATATATATATATATATATATATATATATATATATATATATATATACACACATACACACACATATATATTTCTTTAGGCAAATTAAATGTAAAACAAAACTAAATGTAATCTTTTTTTTTGAAGGCACAAAATGCAAACGCTCTCAGAGAAGCAGCTGTTGCTGCTGATGCATCAAGAACAGCTAAGATCCTGAACATAATTGGAACTGTCTTTGGAATAATCGCCATCATCATTTTCATTATATTTGCATCCATTTAAGACAGCGAAGGCACCTGTTTTGCCAGAAGACACAGTGGAATCCCAACAAAGTTTTTATAATTGTGTACTCCCCCTCCTCCGCATGTACCACTAATAAGAAAACTATGCCTGTAGGTGCTGCTCACACATGTTTGTAAACTATGTTTAATCTGCTTTTTCATTGAAAACAAAAACACCCCAGAAATACCTAAACAACAAAACCTATGAACATTTTAAGCAGAAAACTGAATGTACATCATCATCACCAGTTTCTATTCTTTTTGTTATGAGAATTGTATGAGTGCGCCATTGAATAAAATGAGGGATGACAGCTCCTTTCCTTTGGCACCTGGTAGAAATATAGTCAATTTTGCCTGTGTTTTGTTTTATTCTTTATATTGCCTTGTACTTCATTAAAAAGAAATTAATAACATTAATATAGCATCATAAAAGGTGTACAGTATGTTTACCTAGTTTTCTCTTCGGCTTTCTCTGTGGGTTCAGATTCTTTTCTCCAAAAGTCACAATGGAAAAAAGGCGTTTCCCTGTGGGTCCTCTGAAGTTTCTCAACTTCCTGCTTATATAATCATAAACAGACTCAAGACGTGGCTGTGCTTACTTGAAGTGTATTCTGTCTTCATGTAATGTACATAAATACAAACACTCGCAGGAATAAAACAGTGAACAATTATTTGAACAATCAAATGAAGATAAAATTATGTTTTACAGGTGATCCACCCTGCAGCAAATTATTAGTTAGGAAATATTCTGTTTTCTTTACTCTACTAAAAAAGGTGGCTCATTTTTTATCGAGGTAAATCATCATGGTAATTATTGTTCTATAAGTATTCATATCTGAACATTTTACTTTTAAATTTCAATGTTCTTTGTAGAGATTTAATTACCATTTGTTCATGTCTCTGGTGTTGGTGGCATAGGGATCATTTTCTGTGGAAGCTATATTTTAAAAGTTTAAAATTTGACATTTTCATTCATGTGCACTTTGAGTGTTTTCCTGTAGGGGGAGTACCTGGAACATCATAAGAGACAAACTTGTGTTGACTGACAAACTGGTTCCAAAGCTCCCTCTCAGCATATTTATTCCCAATAATATATTATAGCTGTGCAAAAATCCATACATGCATAATTAATTGATGAAAAAAAAATTGAAATGCACCACATGTAATTATGAGTGGGATATACTGTGCCTTGCACATTCAACCACAATAAGCAGATGTCATAGTTTATGGTGCTGGTGGGACTCAGATGCAAAAGTTAACAGGTTTATTTACAAAGAAGCAAAGGCGAGATTTTGATGGCTGAAGGATTTCCAGTTAGCAAATATAAAACAAAACAAAAAAATAGGTGAATAACAAATAAAGCTACTTAAAGAAATTAAAACCCCACTTTGAAAAATGTCAGCAGCCTTTAGACAGCATATTAAATGTCAAAACCAAGAAATTTCACTGAGGTTTAAAAACTAAGGCAGCAAGAGTGCGAAGGACCATGTAAGAAGTGCTAAATTGCAAACGTTAAAGACAATAACTACCCCTACTACTGAAAAAAAGTGATACAACTTCTGCAGTAATTACAAAGAGATACATTTGTAACGTGAAATTTCGAGGTTATTTGTTGGGTAAAAATGCTGTCATAAAAATGAGTAGCTCTCAGAGGAGGGTTTCTATTTCCGCAGGGTTTCTATTTTCAGACAACAGAAGCATTAGTAAATATACCAGTTGTTTCTCGGTCTGATGGTATCAGTGTCACATGTGAGCATAGTTTGAATTAGGTCTTACTTCATTAGAGAAGAAATCTACCTTGTTTAGTTGGATGTTTCTGAAACTTTAGGAAACGAGCACTGTACTCCAACCAAGATAAACAAAAAGAAACGATATGTTTACCATTTCTGCCATCACGTGGCAGTACAGGATTTAACATCTCATTCTTATAGCATACATGGCATATGGTTACACATTCATGCTGCATTACATGCTTGTTTATGCGGTCCTGTCCC
Source organism: Pterophyllum scalare (assembly GCA_024447675.2). Lineage (NCBI taxonomy): Eukaryota > Metazoa > Chordata > Actinopteri > Cichliformes > Cichlidae > Pterophyllum > Pterophyllum scalare. The sequence goes on from JAMQGT020014416.1 coordinate 63,024, forward strand.
CTATAACAGACAAGCCTACACCAAGTGCTTTTCCTCACTCAATCAGTACTGAGTTTTTCCAAATGTATTTATTTATTAAAGAGAAAAAGAGAGAGCATATTTCTCCCATACTGGCTTCACTTTATTGGCTCCCTGTTAAATCCAAAATCTAATTTGAAATCCTTCTCTTTACATATTGGGCCTTGAATGATCAGGCCCCATTTTATCTTAGAGACCTCATAATACCATATCACCCCAAAAGAGCACAATCTATCCATAAATACAGCCTTCTTCCATTGTTTGTCCCCTACTACTATGTCTGGTTGGTTAGCCATCACAAGTTTGACTGTCTGTATCTGGAAGTCCCAATCTTAGCTTTGTTATTCTCAAGTACCCTTGGGGACGCATCCCATTTTGACCTCCAGGTCATGCTCGGCACAGATGTTCCTGTAAACCATTTTTCCTGTGCTGCCATGATTAGTGCCTCTGTACTTTCTGTCAGTCCAGCTTTGTCCAGCCATTAGTAGGATTTTTCTATATCAGCCACTTCTTCTTTCTGCCGGTGTTACATGCCATGCAGCGGCCCATCCTCCTCTTTCCCTTCTTCTTCCTCTGGTTTCTGCTGCCTGAGGTACTCGCTAAGCACATGATCCTTTGTTGCCATCTTCCTGATATATCCATGGATCTTTTTTTCTTTTTTTTTGGCCTTTTGTGGCTTTATTTGCCAGTGTACAGTGCAGAGAGACAGGAAAGCAGGAAAAGAGAGATGCCCACAAGTGGGAGATTAGCTGACAGGAGTGACCCCCAGTGTGGTCTTCTGTTTCTACAGCCTTTCTGCTTCAAGGCCGATGTGTTGTGGTGTCAGAAATACCTTGTTTGTAATGAGTGGTTGGTTGAGTTGCTGTTGCCTTCCTTTCAGCTCAAAGTATTCTGGCCATTCTCCTCTGACCTCTGATATCAACGAGGTATTTTCACCCAGAAAACTGCTGCTCACTGGATATTTTCTCTATTTTGGACCATTCTCTGAATACTCTAGAGAAGATTGTGTGTAAAAATCCCAGTCTCCCAGCAGTTTCAGAAACACTCAGACCAATAACCATGTCACCTTTTTTCCTGATGCTCAGTTTGAACTTCAACAGGCTGTCTTGACCGTATCTACATTCCTAAATGCTTTGAATTGCTGACCTGTGACAATTAGATGCTTGTGTAATGAGCAGTTGAACAAATGCACTCAATAATGTGACATTAAGCCCACATTTTTGCATTACTCATTTCAAAGTCAGTAATTTTTTGATGGAAGTACAAAAAATTTGATGTCAAAGTTTCACAGTGGTGGTGAAAAGGTTTTTTATTCATTGGTCACAGAGCTGAAGTGACTGACTGATTTTTCATGTTTTGACATTATATGAAAAAGGTTTTGATTGTTGTAGTGTCTTTGGCAAAGGTGAGTCTGTGTTATGAAAATGTCTTAACTGTTTTGAGAACTGCATAAAGAGTAGTGAGAATGACTTCTCTGCTGTGAGAACTGGGCCAAAGTGATTGAAAAAATTGTAGGGCAAGTGAGAGATCTATAGTTCTGGTTAGTAGTGAAATACAGTATGTGCAGCAGTAGCAGTATGTACAAACTCAATGAAAAAAGGCTCATGTGGTTGGGGAAATGCGTTACTGGTGTGAGAACTGCATCAACGCGATCAAGAGACACTGTAACACGTAGGCGTACCTGTGGTTAGACAACCTACTTTGTCTGCCTAAGGTTAAAACACACTGATGCAAACTTGTTAGAGCCACTGTTTTTGATTCATTTGGAGATGAAATATGAATATAAATACATAAAGGAATGAAAAGCATCTTCTCAGCACCAAAGGATACATTTTTGTCTAAGCACTTTACATTAGGCCTACAAGTTTGATAAAATCTTATGATAGACTCCTTTGCTCCTTCGCTAGAGTCTTGCTTTCTTCTTTGCACTTTTCTTTGTAGATTTAAATGTCCATTCTTTTGATTTTATATCTTTTATTTGCCTGTATATGTTGATGAATAGCATGTACTGATTTAAAATACTTTGTAAGCCTGTTATTGAGAAGTTAGAGCACCTTTTTTTATCAAATCCAATAAAAAACAAAAACAAAAAAACAATGCAATGAGTGATTCACTGCGATCTGTGCATATTAGTTGTAAATACAATATTGTTTTTCTTATGTATCTAATTTTGGTAAATGTTTTACAGCATGTTTATCCTGTACACTTGTATCACAAAGAGGTCAGCTCTAACCATTTAAACCACACCCCCTACATGATAAAATGCTGTGAATATCAGCCCCTACCGGCCACTGGATCCAGACACTTTCAAACAAATCATAACTTTTATCTGCTTCAAGCTGACAGTGAGACCAAATGGAAGGAGGCCAAACTCGTGTTCCTCCTCCATCCTATCTTGGATGGTCTTACTTTACTGCTCTTTTTTGCTGTCTGCCCCTTGGAGCTGCTGCCATTAGATACTCTAAGAAGGTAGGCAACATTTCCTGAGCTTCCGCTTGTTTAATTCAAAGTCATGTTTTTGTTTTGCAACATAATATATTTTGAAAAAGAACACTTTTATGTGAACTTAAAATCTCAATGTAAAATCATTAAAATATCCAAAAAATGCTAAGAGATCAATAAAACCTTGTCTTGTTTTCACTGCTGTAAATTGTCCTTGGGTGTCATGAAATGTAATTATATATAAAATGTATTATTATTATTAAAAATCGTGAGGCTACACTAAATGTTAATTGCTTAGAAGCAAATATTTTATTGATGATTTCAACTCCTCTATTTAAGATACTTGTCTTTTAGCAATTTGAATTGCATGTCAAATTAAACTGAACTTTGACAACTACAAACTTTGTTGTGCTTTAAAGGTGAAAGCTGCGAACGAGCGGGGAGAACTAGCTCTAGCTGAAGATGCATCGCAAACTGCCAAGGCACTGAACATCGCTGCAGTCGTCTTTGGAATTGCTTTTATCACCATTTTTGTGACTTGCAAAGTCTATGAAATAAATGGAATAAAATGAATGTCTCTGCTTTTGTCAAATAAAAAACTGGAAATTCAGCAAGTTTTTACTGTCTTCTTCTCTGTTAAGCATCCACCACTAAATATGAATTAATGTCTTTATGTGTTTATACACCATATTGCTTTAATTGGTTGTCAGTACAAATAACATAAGAATGCCTTGGCTTCATCATGGTGCAAGCCAAAGATATATAGTGGGTAAAATAAGAATTTGATACTCTGCCAATTTTGCAAGTTTTCCCACCTGCAAAGAATGGAGAGGTCTGTAATTTTTATCGTAGGTACACTTCAATTGTGAGAGACAGAATATTAAAAAAAAATCAGAAAATCACATTGTATGATTTATAAACAATTGATTTGCAGTTTATTGCATCACATAAGTATTTGACACAATAGAAAAACAGAACTTAATATTTGGTACAGAAACCTTTGTTTGCAGTTACAGAGGTCGGATGTTTGCTGTAGTTCTTGACCAAGTTTGCACACTCTGCAGCAGGGATTTTTGCCCACTCCTCAATATAGATCTTTCAGGTTTCGGGGCTGTCACTGGGCAATGTTGAGTTTCAGCTCCCTCCAAAGATTTTCTATTGGGTTCAGGTCTGGAGACTGGCTAGGCCACTCCAGGACCTTGAAATGCTCCTTACGGAGCCACTCCTTGAATGAATGAATGAATGAATGAATAAATGGATGAATGCCATGGCCCATCTTCAATGCTCTTACTGAGGAAAGGAGGTTGTTGGCCAAAATCTCATCATACATGGCCCCATCCAGCCTATCTTCAGTTCTGGACCAATTCCCGACCTTTCTCAGAATTATCCTTACTCCACGAGGTGAGATTTTGCAGGAAGCCCCAAACTGAGGAAGACTGACAGTCATCTTGTGTTTCATCCATTTTCTAATAATTTAGCCCAACAGTTGTTGCCCTCTCACCAAGCTGCTTGCCTATTGTCCTGTACCAGTCTTGTGCAGGTCTACAGTTTTGTGCCTGGTGTCCTTAGACGGCTCTTTGGTCTTGGACATGGTGGAGAGGTTAGAGTGTAACTGATTTAGTGTGTGGACAGGTGTCTTTTATACAAGTAACAGGTTTAAACTTAATGAAGGTACAGTGCCTTGCAAAAGTATTCGGCCCCCTTGAACTTTACAACCTTTTGCCACATTTCAGGCTTCAAACATGAAGATATAAAATTTTAATTTTTTATGAAGAATCAACAACAAGTGGGACACAATCGTGAAGGGGAATGAAATTTATTGGATGTGTCAAACTTTTTTAACAAATAAAAAACTGAAAAGTGGGGCGTGCAATTTTATTTGGCCCCCTTTACTTTCAGTGCAGCAAACTGACTCCAGAAGTTCAGTGAGGATCTCTGAATGATCCAATGTTGTCCCAAATGACTGATGATGATAAATAGAATCCACCTGTGTGTAATCAAGTCTCCGTATAAATGCACCTGCTCTGTGATAGTCTCAGGGTTCTGTTCCAAGTGCAGAGAGCATCATGAAGACCAAGGAACACACCAGGCAGGTCCGAGATACTGTTGTGGAGAAGTTTAAAGCCGGATTTGGATACAAAAAGATTTCCCAAGCTTTAAACATCTCAAGGAGCACTGTGCAAGCAATCATATTGATCAGAGATGCAGCCAAGAGGCCCATGATCACTCTGGATGAACTGCAGAGATCTACAGCTGAGGTGGGAGAGTCTGTCTGTAACCCAGGTAACAGGGTACATTAGTTAAAAACCTGATAACCTTTTATTTTTATCATTTCATCTGAGTTAAAAACTGATTTAAAAAGATTAAAGGCAAACATGCATGCAATCCATGGATTATTGGTTGATTAAAAATATGTGTATTGGTATGCTTTGATATTGTAAAAGGGGTAAGCTTTTATTTTGAAAGTGTCACTGCGTGGCCCATGTGACTGGCAGCAGCCAAACGGATCTTTTCCGTTCTAATCTGAGCAGAAGCAGACACGCCAAAGTAGAGCTGCCGCCAGTGGGGAAAAAAAGTTAATCATTGTGGAAACTTTTACTTTTGAGAAGTTTTTCGTTTTTCTTTAACTATCCTGCCCTTTTTGGATGTTTACGCATTGCCGAATGGGACTTGGTGAGTTTATGAAAATGTATTATTTCTTTAAAGGATTTGGTTAAGTTAAATATTATTTGGAATATTATATAAGCTAAGATGTAATATTTGTTTTAAAACTGATATTTTGATGCGTATGTGTGAAATTGAAGTGCAAGTGCAGTGTTCGGACTTAGTCTCCGCTTCGCCATTTTGGCGGTGTGTGGTTTAATCAGCATCAATTAAGCAAAACGCTGACTCTTGGCTAATGGTTAAACCAGCCGATGTTTTATTTAGCTTATTTGGTGATATTTTGTTATATTGGGCTTTTTGAGTTGGACGGAGAGAGTGCCGGAAAGTTTAAGCGAGTGCGGATGTGGACTGTACGCGCTGTGAAATGAGATGGCGAGCCGACGGACCTGTTGGACGTGGATCAGCTGATCGGAGTTGTCTCAAACCGCAGTCTGCTGAACGTTACTGTGTTCATCCAGCCTGGTAGGATCTGTCTTTTGCAGCCTAAAGCGGTGGATTAAAGGCTAGCAACAGAGTAATGATTCAGGACATGCGAAGGGACAACCGCATGAGGAGAGAAAAGAGTCTCTTTACATTAAGAACTGTTCAGTCTTTTGCTGAATTATTTTGAGTTGTACATTTTTGTTCAATATTTTATTTTAATATTGAATATCCTGCGTGGTATATTGGAGTATGATTGCCACTGTAAACCCTTGTGGGTTAAACAAACTATTGCGGCTAACTCTAGCATCGAGTCATTAGAAGTAGCTACAATTTAAATGATCTAAATAGGCCTTGGAATTAGAGAACTAAAAGTTACCAGTTAGGTGTTAACTGGAAGACAGGGAAAAAAAGAAACCCAAAGCAACAGAACTTAAAACTGCTTAACTTTGGGTAAAAGATTTCTTGTGGTCAAAACTAAAAGGGGATTATACACCAGGAAGGTGTTTATTATTGTGTTCTGTTTGTAATTGTCTATTTTTTTGTTTCTATGTTAATAAATCCTTGCCGGCTAATCTTAATTCATTATCTTGGTCAGTGGTCCTTAACCCTAACACGAATAACACTACTCTCCGCAGCCGAACCCATCTGGTCCAGAAGCCTGTAACAACTAAAGTGTTACATGTCCATAGGACAACAATCAGTCGTACACTGCACAAATCTGGCCTTTATGGAAGAGTGGCAAGAAAGCCATTTCTCAGATATCCATAAAAAGTCTCATTTAAAGTTTGCCACAAGCCACCTGGAAGACGCACAAGAAGGTGCTCTGGTCAGATGAAACCAAATCAAACTGTTTGGCCACAATGTAAAATTATATGTTTGGTGTAAAAGCAACACAGCTCTTCACCCTGAACACACCATCCCCACTGTCAAACATGGTGGTGGCAGCATCATGGTTTGGGCCTGCTTTGCAGGGACAGGGAAGATGGTCAAAATTGATGGGAAGATGGATGGGGCCAAATACAGGACCATTCTGGAAGAAAACCTGTTGGAGTCTGCAAGAGACCTGAGACTGGGACGGAGATTTATCTTCCAACAAGACAATGATCCAAAACATAAAGCCAAATCTACAATGGAATGGTTCACAAATAAATGTATCCAGGTGTTGGAATGGCCAAGTCAAAGTCCAGACCTGAATCCAATGGAGAATCTGTGGAAAGAGCTGAAGACTGCTGTTCACAAACGCTCTCCATCCAACCTCACTGAGCTCGAGCTGTTTTGCAAGGAAGAATGGGCAAGAATTTCAGTCTCTCGATGTGCAAAACTGATAGACATACCCCAAGAGACCTGCAGCTGTAATTGCAGCAAAAGGTGGCGCTACAAAGTATTAACGCAATGGGGCCGAATAATATTGCATGCCCCACTTTTCAGTTTTTTATTAAAGTTTGACACATCCAATAAATTTCATTCCACTTCACGATTGTGTCCCACTTGTTGATTCTTCACAAAAAATTAAAATTTTATATCTTTATGTTTGAAGTCTGAAATGTGGCAAAAGGTTGAAAAGTTCAAGGGGGCCGAATACTTTTGCAAGGCACTGTAATTAGTGCAGAACACTTCGTTAAGAAAAACTAACAGGTTTGTGAGAGCCAGTATTCTTGCTGGCTGGTAGGTGATCAAATACTTTCATGTAATAAAATGCAGATTATTTAAAAATAGTTTTCTGGATTTTTCTTTAGATTCTGTCTCTCACAGTTGAAGTGTACCTACAATAAGATTACAAACTTCTCCATTCATAACCAGAAGTGTGACAAACTGGTGGTTTCCTGTCTGAAGACTGAATGTGTGACAGGACTATCTGCGTTATCTGAAAAAGAAATATGAATTAAAAAAAACAGCACTAAAGTGAGACAGAAAAAGGAATTAAAAACAAACAGGACCATAAGAATATATTAAGTAGTATGCATTTGGTGTAAACCGTGTAACCATGTCTTTGATATATTGTCTAAACTTACAGACAGGTGCTATGAAAGGTTACAAAGTTGGAAGAATACCCTACATTTATCTGATGTATCAAGGGCTCAGACTGATAGATCAAATATGTGCATATCTAATGTAAAAAGAAAAAACATCTATTGGGAAGGCACTGTAATCATCTAAACCACACCCTGCATAATAAAATGATGTGAGTCACAACCCCCACCAGCCAGTGGGTCCAGACACTTGTCAACAACACACAATTCTCATCGACTTAAAGCTGACAGACACCGTACAATGGAAGTAGGCCAAGCTCGTTCTCTTCCGCCATCGTATCTTGCATGGTCCATTTTAAATACTTTTTGCTGTTGTCTGCCTCTTGGGATTGCTGCTATTATCTACTCCAGAAAGGTAGGTAATATATACTGAGCATCAAACTTTTTCATTTGTACTCCTGATAAACAGCCTTCAAAAACATTTTTTAATACTCTGCAGTATAATATATTTTGTAAATAAGATACAGCACTTAAAAGTGAAATTTACAGTCAAGTGAAAAATCATTAAATTTTTATGTAAAATAAAATCAATTTAAAAACAATCAAAAGCCTTGTCTGCTGTGAATAAACATGTCATATTTAATCGTGTCCGAAATGTAAAACAAATTGCCCAGCAGCAGAAATGTCACTGATTTCAGCTGTTCCATCAAGTGAATTTTCTTCTAGAAAACTGAATGTAAATTAAAACTCATTTTGATTGTTGTGCTTTAAAGGTAGAGTCAGCAAATGCCCATGGAGACACAGAGCTCGAGATGCATCACAAACTGCCAAGACGCTGAATATCGCAGCTCTCATCTGTGGGATAATCATTATCACCATTTATCTCTCCATTAAATTAACTGAGAACAAATGATGAAGGTTCCTGCTTTTCCCAGAAGTTGCACTGCAATCCCAGCAAGTTTTTAATGTCTGCTTTTGCTTTTCAACATCCTCGACTAAATATGGACTGATGCCTGTGTGGCAGTTAACCAGTTTCCCATAAAAAGAACAGGAGGATGCCTTTGTTTTCACTGTGCAAGCTGAGTTGTCAAATGAGCAACCTGAATTAAAGCGTTGCTTTGCATGTGTTATTTCTTAATAAAGATCTTTTTTTTGTATGATTGCTTAATTTTAGATTGTTTGAGTTATTACGTTTCAAGCGATCTCAGAAAGAAAAAAAATCTCATTGCATTTATTTAATAGACAAATGATTGATTACACATTACATTTTGCCTCATTAATGAATGATGGCATGACGCACATGCAGTTTGTTCAGCCAGTCTGGTCTTCCGCTTTTTCTGTGGCTTCAGAGCTTTTTTCTCGTAGAAGTTCTTCAAGATGAGAAAATAAAGATGTTTCTCTGTGCTTCTTCTGAAGTTTCTCAACTTCCTGCTTGTATAAATCATAAGCAGACACAAGAAACAGACAAGATACAAGATGGGTATGGGTGGGTGGATAGAAATTAAAGTCTATGTGCATGTCCCCACCCCTCTGCCATATTTTTATTCCATGTGTCTCACAAACTTGAGGTCCAGCAATTATTGTCAAAGAGCTCACATATAAAGGCACATTGTTTTCGGGGGGGATTTTATCATACTGGAGACATTATGTCTCTCCCGCATGGAGGTCTGGGCATCATGCTAAGACTGCTTTCCGAGTTAGCCATCAGAAAACGGATGGAATAACTGTAATTTGATTACTTAATTTAGGAGCAGTGTTGCCTATCATTACTGCATTAAACACCAATGTAATGTCATTACTGACGTATTACAAAGTAACACTGCTGTTACAGTTAATTTTGAAGCAGTTTTTCTGTAAAAGACAGCATGTTTATGAGATATGTACTCAGTGACCTGAAACCTTCAGTTAAGCTTTATAAAAACAGAGGTGAGCCGATTGTATCACTTTCACTTTTTCAAATTGCGCTTTTCAAATGATAATTTTTTTAGATTTCTAATCTAATTTCTAATTTAAGTATACGCAATAGAGCGGCCTAATTTTACAGATGGATAGATAGATAGATTCTATGCATACATCTTCAGACAGCAATCCTCTGCTTGGTTTGTGAAGCCTCTGAAGCAGGGAGGCAGCATGAGAATCAGACCTCGTCTCAGTTAAATCCCTTGTTGGGGCCTCTTGGTTCTGAAACAAAACACACAAACTGGCGTCCTGCTCAGATGAAGAAGCACCCAGTCTAGCCTGAAAGAGTTCACCCAGACATTCCTGTAGTACCTGTAACATGACATGAAGTTGAATAAATAAATCCTATATCATACAGCAAAAGTCATTCAGCCTAGAGTCAAAGTACAAGAAAATGCTTCAATTTAAAGTTTCAAAATTTAAAGTGATTTTATTCATGCACACTTGGTGTGTTTGCACCTTGAAAAAAAGCCTCTGGAAGGCAGGACTGGAATCAGAGCTCATGTCATTAATTTTGACATGGGACAGGCAGTGGAGTAGCAGGAGAGAGAAGCCTCCAACTGACTGAAGCCTCTGGCGACGGACAAACAGAGTTTCTGCAGATTCCTGTCAATACAATTCAGAGATTTACACTCTTTAAACTTTATTTCACCACAAAATTAAAAGAAAAATCTTTTTTATTCTTTTACCTGATAAAAGAAGGAATTTCTGAAGGCGTTGTTGAAATAGGTGTTGTTTGGGAGACTAGCTGCTATCTGAAGTGAAATGACTGGAGTCTGTTCAAAAAGAGCAATTCTTTTTTCTTATAATATTTCAATTCAAGTTCAGGCCACAGTAATAATAATAAAAAATACACTCGGACAAACATATACATCAATTCAAATATCAGTATATAATTAAGAACTAAACATGAAATAGGTAAGCATTTATAAGGGTAAAAAGACATGAAAAGAAGACAACAAATATGAATGAGGAAATGAGGAACAAAGGAAATGTGGTTTTGGTAGGTGTTTTACTAATAATTTCCTCTGCAAAGACACAGGAAGAGAGGAGCCAACACAAGGTTGAGACCTCTGGTCAACAAGCACTTTGAGAAGGCCATGTATGAGGATCCAGTGACCTTGTTTTTAGACCAATTTTCAGTCAGTTCATCCTTGAGTCCAACTAAACATTTGAGCCAGTTCTAATGAAATTCTCTCTAGTTTTCCTGACATATAAAACTCACAAGAATGCTAGAGACATGAGGTCACATAACACAATGCCAAAGTCTGCAGCTTTTCGTGGTATAAAAAAAAATGTTACAGCAAGCAACAGAGTCAGAGTGGGAGTGAAGCTTTGTCACCAACCAGTTTCAGTCTATGCAAGGTGTGCATCAGGAACAGTCCATGCTGATAGACCAGAAACTCTCTGGGCTTCAGGACTGACAGCTCCAGAGGAATCAGCTCACCTTCACATTGCCACTGAGCATCGAGGACATCTACAAAACTTTTGCCTCTGTCTGGGTACAACACAAAATACAATGAATTGCATTTTAGTGGATAAAGCTAGAAAACAAGAAGAATCAAGGCTATACTTTCCCCAGACTCATCTTTTCCCCAGGAGGGAAAGAGTGAGAAAATCAACATTTTACTCAGCACTACAGCATGTGTGCATTGTGCTCAAAACAATTTGTTGTTAGCCGATCCTCTCGGTAGGCGTTGTTTGTCAGTGCTTAGAATCTTCCCCTTAACCACAAAAAACCCACATTTTCAAAGGTTCCCATGAGCTAGCATGAGTTAGAGGAAATCCAAAATAAATTAAAATGTGAGCATACAATTCTTGTTTTTTAAAAAGGTCAAAGAAAACATTGAATGTCCAAAATGACCATATTCATGCCAATGATGAGTGTACAGTACCATGCAAAGGTTTGGACACACTCATGTAACTGGTACTATATGCCAACTTCTGACCACAACGGTAGTGCAGAGAAAGCTTTCTATTCTGGTTTTTGTTTGTTTTTTTGGCTTATTATTTTTCTGCTTCAGAAATATCAAGAGACTCTACATTTTAGTTGTCCAAGTGGTGAATATATTTATACATTTCAATATAACTGACAAATAAATATGTAAATAAGAAGGTGAGAGGGGAAGACATAAAGAAAACACAACTGTTTGTATCACACCCTTCCACTAGAGGGCTCCTCTCTTTGTTTACCTTTTTGTGCTTTCTTACTGGCAAGGAAGAAAGCTGCAAGATAGCCTTTTCAGCTACAGAGAGCCAAACAGAGTAAGCAGGCCCAACTAAGTTTAAACCTGTCACTTAAACGTCTAAATAACATTGCCCCAACGTGGTAAGTTGTTCTGATTAATGTTAAACATCTGTTTAATTGGGTAAATGGGTTTTGTGTTGTTTGAAGAAGTAAACTATCGCTAGTTGTGCATAAAAGTGGAATATGTTTTCCCATATGGGGTTTCAAATGAGACATATGTGATCGATCTAGCACAACCTTAAATGTGTCTCATTCATAAGGTTGATAATGGTAGGTTCTAAAGTTGTTTTATTTGTATTATGATCCTAAATATTGCAATTTCATTTTATTTACAGTTTAACCAGCTGTCACTAGGCTGTGTGTAGCCAGAGGGCAATAAACAACAACAACTAACAACAACAAGTCTATGTTATTCGTAAAAACAACAAAGTGAGAGAGAGTGAAGCTTTGACACCAACCAGTTTTTGCCAAATTGGTTCACCCTCACACTGAGCATCAAGGGACACCTACAAAATTTCTGCCTCTCTCTGAATACAACACAAAACACAATGACTTGCACTTCAGTAGCTATAGTTGGAAGACAGTAAGAACCAAGGTTATACTTTCTCCACACTCATTCTGCAAGTGACCAGACCCAGAGGTAAGAATACTGAGAGAAAAAATAAATATTTTCTTCCAAAGACTGAAAGGCTGTCAGAAAACATTGTTTAATGTGTTTAAAGTGTTCAATCTCAGAACTGTGCAAGCATTTTCAAAACACTATTTTTAGGGCACCACATCCGTAGATGCTGTTTATCAGTTATCGGAAACTTCTTCTATACCTCAGAAACCACATCTGCAAAGGTTTACGTATGCTTTTGTGGTGTGTGAAGAAGTGTCTTATTTCAGTAATGGAAAATAAAAAACAATCAAGACGTATATATCGTCACTGTTTGTTCAATTTAAATGTATGAGTTTATGCAACTGGCCAGTTGTCAGAATGGTTTTGAACTATCAAGTCAATAATAAAGCAAAGTATTTACAATATCCTTAAATCAGATGTTAAGTTATTGAGGCCATCACGTTATGTTTGAATGGAAAAGATAATAATTTCACTGTGAGTTTAATATGTATGGTGCTTCTGAGAACCTGAATGGCAAAATATTTTCTAAATAGATTCAATTCTTTTTCATTTATATAGCATCAATTCACAACAACAGTCACCTGAAGGCGCTTTATATTATATATTATATTCTAAGGAAAATGCCCTACAATAATATAGAAAAAAAAAACAACAATCACACATCCCCCTATGAGCAAGCATTTTGCAACAGTGGGAACACTGCTATAAATGCAGATGTGTGTATACACAGAGAGAGAGTGAAAAGGGGTGAATGAAGAAGAAACACTCAGTACATCATGGGAAGTGGCCGAGACCCAATCCAGCCCAAACTATAAGTGGAAGGTTTTAAGCCTAATTTTAAAAATAGAGAGGGTGTCTGTCGCCCAAATCCAAACAGGAGCTGGTTCCACAGAAGAGGGGCCTGATAGCTGAAGGCTCTGCCTCCCTTTGTACTCTTATATATCCTAGGAACTACAAGTAAGCCTGCTCTTATATATATATATATATTCACAAGTTGGCATATAAACTGTTGAAGCTAGATTTTTTTATGTCTACTTTTATGTACTCCATAGAGTCATTCTTATCTAATGCGCTAAGTGTTATCGCTGGCAACAAGGAAATTAAATGGAAGAAAAGGGAAGTTCTTCAACTGACAATAGCTAGCATTTTTTTCTAATAGTTTTTCAGCCAGGCTAATTTACCACCTTTGGTCACTTTTTTTAGGTATACCTGCTCAATTGCTCATTAACACAAATAACTTTCAAAATATTTTGTTTTTTGGCTTGATGCTACACTCTGATTCCTATAATTTTTTGTAGTATATTATTATTATTATTATTATTATTCAGAACGGCCAATTCCCAGAGTCATATACATTATAGATTGAGATTTCAGATTAGAATTAGTCATTACTATTATATACCTTAATCCATAATATTCTAGCAAACATACCTTACCTTATATACTCTCTACATATTCTACCTTATTTGTATTCCAAACTAATAATCTAAATTGCAAACTAACCAATAACAAAAGCTTAAAAATATAGCTGAGTACAAAGTAAAATTTTATCTAAAGTAGCTAAAGTAATATGGCCTTAAAAAGACATTGATTATAATTCAGTGTTGGCAAAATAAAAGGGCAACATTTAGTTGACTTTACAGTCTGATGTATCATGTTGTGCATTTTTCCTGTTTTGCATTTTCTGCCTTCCTGTCTTCACACAGGGTGTGAAATCATGTCATTTTATCTTGGTGGTGGTAGCATTTCCTGTTGTCACTAAAGGGGACAGGAGGTAGTTGTTCTTGTTCACATATGGTTTCACACCTACCTCTGCGAGGTTGCACCCAATGCTTTTTCTCATGCTATGTCTTTTACGAACACATATGCCCCCACAGACACATCTGCAGGTCAGTTTTTGTGATCAATACCTTGTTTCAGTAATGCCTTTTACAAGCGAACATATTCACCACCTCTCTTCCTGACCACAAACACACACGACTGCCACGTGTGCAGTCATAGACTGGTTAAGTGGTTAGAGTTCTGATAATGAATGCCTTTTCAGAAATGAGTATTATAAACTGGTACTATGACTTTTACCTATGTGTGTTTGGTAACCTCTGTTTGTTTCTCAGTCATTATTTTGGGTTGTCAAACATTTGTAGGTTGCGTTTAGTTTGTTGTGAGTATGTGTGCGTCAGTCACTGCCATGCACTAGTGCCTTCTGGTATCAGCAGTTACACTTCTGTTCCTTTAGTATAGTCCTATGATCCATTTTACCTAGGAAGTCTTTTATTTTTCACTAATTATGTTTTACTGTCTAGTGATTTACTGTGAAAGAGAGAACATATTTCTCCCATACTGGCTTCTGTTCATTGGCTCCCTGAAAAATCCAGAATTAATCCTTCTTACATACAAGGACTTGAATACTCAGACCCCATCTTATCTTAAAGAGCTCATAGTACCGTATCACCCCAATAGAGCACTTCACTCTCAGACTGCTGGCTTACTTGTGTTTCCTAGGATACTTAAGAGTAGACTGGGAGGCAGAGCCTTCAGCTTTCAAGCCCTTCTTTAGTGGAACCAGCTCCCAGTTTGGATTCAGGAGACAGACACCTCTATATTTTTAAGATTAGGCTTAAAACTTTCCTTCTTGATCAAGCTTATAGTTAGGCTGGATCAGGTGACCTTGAACCACCCCTTAGGCTGTGTGTGTGTGTGTGTGTGGGGGGGGGGTCATTCCCATTGTCACCAAGTGCTTGCTTATAGGGGATCATTTTGATTTTGGAGTTTTCTCTGTAATTATTGTAGGGTTTTTACCTACAATATAAAGTGCCCTGAGATGACTGTTGTGATTTGGTGTTATTTATAAAATTTAACTGAACTGAATTGAGTAGTGTGCGTGTTTAATACAACTTAGTATTTGAGGTGGAACCAGTTTGGTGTTAGCTAGAGCTGGATATAAACATTTCTACAGGCTTTTATCCATCTCTTTTAAAGAATGCCGTCATCAGTTAAGTGCAAAAGTGTAAGTCAACCTGTGATCTTCTCTTTCTTTGCCTATGCTACAACCATACTGTGAGTGACCACAGCATTATAAAGAGTTTGGCAATTTTGGAAAATACAACAGCAAAACTGTTTTTTGGACGGAACAGAAAATCTACCAGCACTTGACTGCTCTTAGTCTCATATCCTGTTTAAGGTGTTATCATTCAAACAACATTTGTTGATTGGCACCATAGTAAACAAGTTCAACTGAAGCTGGGCCCTGTGCTGTGAAACAAGGTCAGCATATCCAGGTTAACTGTCTCTTATCTGGCTTCATTTCCCCTTACAATCAGTCTAAGCAGTTACATGAAGGTGGTCATTAACTTTATATATTTTTATGGGGTCATGTAAAAGGGAAGGTGTTGGAGGCATCTGTCCAATCACAAACATGGACAGGTCTACTGGCAACAGAGTGACTGATTTTACAGATAACAGTATATTTTCAGAAAAATATGAAAAGGTTAAACAGAAAAAAAAAATGAAATTGTGCATTTTGAGAATAAAGTCAAAATGTTGAGCAAAAAGTTGGAATAGGTTTTCAAGAAAAAAGTCTAAACAGTATTTTGAGAAAAAAGTCAAAATGTGGAGATCATAGTTGTCGTTTCAAGTCAAACAACTGCCACGCCACGTCTGCTATACCCTCCAGAATGTCTTGTATTATGAGTTAGTGAAACTATACTTTAGAATCGGTTTTAGTAACAAGGAATTTATTTCTCTTTTAGTACATAAACACAATGTAGGGATAAGTCTGAGGACCTTAAAGAAAGCTGCATCAGCTCAGAACAGATGCAAGGATATTGATGGTTGCACCTTCGTGCAGTACAGCGGGGATATGTTGAATCACAAGACACAATAAGACAGCTGATCAAGTTGTTTCATCTTCCCAAAACATTTTGTAGAGGGTATAGCAGCCATGACCATTATTTGACTTGAAATGACGACTTTAATCTCAAAATAGTATTTCAATTTTAATCTAAAAATTTTGACTTTATTCTCAAAATGCATAATTTATTGTTTTTTTCTCAATGTGGCTCTAATGCTCCTTCATTAGGATTTTATATGTTTATATATAGAAGGTCATGAAAAACTGTGCACTCAGAAAATACAGGAAATAAAATCTTGGTTGTTTTGGGGGGGTTTTTTTAGGAAAATTTAAATTTATTGTTGAAGTTGCTGGCAAGTTAAAGTGGCCACACATCAGGAAGTAAATGGTAAATGGTCCGGTACCTATACAGCATCTTTCTACTCAGCTGAGTAGAAAGACAGCTGATCAAGTTGTTTCATTCTCCAGTCCGAGATCTGAAGATTGATGACAGAGATCAGTCCGTCGGGCTTTCATTTGGTAAATGACCCGCTATACCACCCGAACCGCACCCTCCCATGTGAAAACTTTACCTTTTTGATTTAAATTGGATCCGTTAGAAAGTCATAATATCAGTGAATCACATTATTTGTTTCCCTTCTTAGTTTGCACACTTATTCTCTTTTTAAACAACATTATATATATTCCCATTCTACAGTTTTAATCCTTAGTCCAGACCTGAGTGGGAATTTCTAATGCACAAAAAAACATAAAACGTTTGATGTGAACTGCTACATACAGTTGGTGTGTGCAGGCCCATAACTCGGTCAAAAATAAACTATTCAAATCTTTCGAACTTACACGTGAGCTCTTCCCCAAGAAGTCCTGCCTTAGAGGCCCAACCCTTGAGCTGTAGCTCCAACCCCCTCAACAGGTGGAACAGAGGAGAGAGCTCCAGCAGCCTTGTCCACTGCTCTTCTGAGAAATAAGAGAAGAATGGATGGTGGTTGGTCTGACTTACCCCATTGTACTTTTAAACTATGATGTTATTATCATAGCATCAGTCATATTTACCTGGAATTGTAGGAATAGTTATATGTGTAGACTGAATAGATTCTTTCATTTGCTGGCTTTCTGTAAGAGTAATTGGGGGGGGGGGAATCAGTTATTTGGGGACTGTTTTCGATTTGTTTTCCGACTGAAATTTTAAAAAGGGAATTGTTACCATTCTCTGATCTGTGTATTATGAAGCCAGTAATTCAGCTAGCTGAGAATACAGCACAGGGCAAAATGGGGTGCAAGCACTCTTACATTCAGTACCATCATTTGTTGGTGTGCTCTGTCTCACCCTGGGAGTGAATGCCAGAAGATCCAGTGTGTCTCTGTGAGTTGTGTGTCACCGCTGAGCTGGCCTTCACACCGGTGTCCTGAGATTGAGCTATAGTAACAGGCTCCCTGAAAGACTGGGTGGAGATTCCTTTGAAAACATACAAAGTATGTACTTAATTTGCTATGGCCACATTTCTGTGACAAAAGGCACATTATTTCTAGGTGTGAAATTTATTCCTTTTACTTTATTCCTTTTCCTATAACACTGAAACCAGAAGATACTGTAAAGCAATTATTCAGATCTTTTGTATAAATAACCTTCTACTCTTTACTGATAGTAAAGTTCCCTGAGACAAAGTTTTGATCTACATGACTTGATTTCTGTTAGGTATATTATCATGTTTCCTGTATTTTATCATATCTTTTGTACATGTTTCATCTTGTTTTATATACTGTTGTTTCTCCTTACTTAAATAAGGAGATTTAGTGTCGCTTCCTTCAGAAGGGCACTGAAGGTGTTACTTCATTGTTTGACTTCTCACAGAGCACACATAAAAGCTTATAAAAGTTTCTTTATTGCCATACCAGCTTGGGAAGGAGCCAGGAAGGAACTGGTTGTAAAAGTGATATCTTTGTGTGAAACCATGCGAATGCATTCCAATGTTAATTACCTGCTTTGAACTACATTTAGTGTGTAGTCATGGATGATGCACCACATGACTCTTACTTTGAAAGTTCTCAATACAAACCGTGCGCGGAGGGAACGGCCTCTGAGAGACCACTTTCTGTTTGAGTGAGAGCAGAGAATTTCTTTTTCTGTCTCGGTGCTTGAAGAGGCAGGCTCCCTCCCCGCTAGCGGCAAAAACCTGAAAGCTGTGTATGTGTATTTGTTCTTTGTTATTTGTGAATGATTTGAACCGATCAATTCCTTTGATTTATCTTTTTTCACACACTGTCCCTTCTAACTGCTTTAGCATGCTGAATTTTGACAGTGAATATAGTTGAACATATTTCTGTGCTTTTATATACAGGGGTTGGACATTGAAACTGAAACACCTGGTTTTAGACCACAATAATTTATTAGTATGGTGTAGGGCCTTCTTTTGCGGCCAATACAGCATCAATTTGTCTTGGGAATGACATATACAAGTTCTGCACAGTGGTCAGAGGGATTTTAAGCCATTCTTCTTTCAGGATAGTGGCCAGGTCACGACGTGATGCTGGTGGAGGAAAACGTTTCCTGACTCCTCCAAAACACCCCAAAGTGGCTCAATAATATTTAGATCTGGTGACTGTGCAGGCCATGGGAGATGTTGAACTTCACTTTCATGTTCATCAAACCAATCTTTCATCAGTCTTGCTGTGTGTATTGGTGCATTGTCATCCTGATACATGGCACCGCCTTCAGGATACAATGTTTGAACCATTGGATGCACATGGTCCTCCAGAATGGTTCGGTAGTCCTTGGCAGAGATGCGCCCATCTAGCACAAGTATTGGGCCGAGGGAATGCCATGATATGGCAGCCCAAACCATCACTGATCCACCCCATGCTTCACTCTGGGCAGTCTGGGTGGTACGCTTCTTTGGGGCTTCTCCACACTGTAACTCTCCCGGTAAAGGTGGACTCATCAGAGAACAATACATGTTTCAGATTGTCCACAGCCCAAGATTTGCGCTCCTTGCACCATTGAAACCAACGTTTGGCATTGGCACGAGTGACCAAAGGTTTGGCTATAGCAGCCCGGCCGTGCATATTGAGCCTGTGGAGCTCCCGACGGACAGTTTTGGTGGAAACAGGAGAGTTGAGGTGCACATTTAATTCTGCTGTGATTTGAGCAGCCGTGGTTTTATGTTTTTTGGATACAATCCGGGTTAGCACCCGAACATCCCTTTCAGACAGCTTCCTCTTGCGTCCACAGTTAATCCTGTTGGATGTGGTTCGTCCTTCTTGGTGGTATGCTGAATTACCCTGGATACCGTGGCTCTTGATACATCACAAAGACTTCCTGTCTTGGTCACAGATGCGCCAGCAAGACGTGCACCAACAATTTGTCCTCTTTTGAACTCAACATTATGGGTATGTCACCCATAATGTTGAGTGCATTGCAATATTTTGAGCAAAACTGTGCTCTTATCCTGCTATTTGGACCTTCACACTCTGCTCTTACTGGTGCAATGTGCAATTAATGAAGATTGGCCACCAGGCTGGTCCAATTTAGCCATGAAACCTCCCACACTAAAATGACAGGTGTTTCAGTTTCATTGTCCAACCCCTGTATATATGTACTATTTCTACACACACACACACTGACATGACACATACCTTTCACCACAGGCACGGAGGCCGTCCAAACTCTAGAGGCGGTCTCTAAACCATATGCCTGCTTTGTTGACAAACCTGAAACATTAAAAATCAAAGTATAGCAGTGTATATATAGTATATACAGTTAAGTCCAGTTAAGTTTTTGGACATTGAGACATTCACTACAGTAAATGTGGACTGCAGTACAGCATTTCCAAAGATTTAATTTTATTTTTAACTAGTATCATTAATGTAGATTCATTAACTGGTACGGTGCCTGTACCAGAGATGTGTTGATTGCAGGTGTTGGGGGAGAAGCCCGCTGGCTGTTTTTCTTCCAGGAGCTGGTTCAGTCTCTCCAGTAGAGGCAAAACCTTCTGTTGAAGCAAAGCCATGATCTTCACATTTGGTTTGTAGCCACTGTACTGGACCGGACCAAATTCCTTAAACCAAAACTTCCCACACAGTACAGCCTAGACAGTCCAGTAGAAAAAGTAGAAAACTATTATGCAGTCCATACAATTATACAATTAAGCTTACTTTTACTCCATGTTGCCTGTTTACCACAGGTTGATGGCAAAATAAAAGACAAGTTTCAGTTCTATTATTCACCTGAGCAGTGTCAGCACGAAGCAGAGAAAGGTTCCTAACAAGGTGCAGTGGATTAAGAGCAGCCTCCAACTCTGTTTGTCTGGAACAACACTGCTCCATCAGCTCTCTCTGTCTCAACTCTCTGCCCTGCAGGAAAAATAACCACCGGCTTGCTACTACCATTTAGACAAGTGTTATAGAGTGTATTTCACACCACAGAGCTGGCTTAAATGTTCAATTACAAGACTATAAAACAAAGTGAACTCCTGATCAGACTGTGTCGCTCACCTACAAAACTGAAGTGCCATCAGTAAACCATAAAGCCACTGTTCTTACTGTAGCGTGGATGTTTGTAGACCAGTCTCCTGTCTGTGCCATCCAATTTTCCTGGTTTTCTTGCAGCTGATTCATGTATATGTCCAACTTATCAAGGCCAGACAGGAGCTCTGAATGCCAAATGCACTGCTGATCCCATTCCTCGCCATCACCTATGCCCACAGATAAAGAAACATAACATGACATGAGGCAAGCCAAATAACAAAAATGGAATATTTGCATTTAGTTAATTACTATACAATTAAACAGTGTGCTGTGAGACTCTGAAAAGCTATGAATATAAATGCACTGCAGGTCATGACTATAATTTCCTTCATGCTTTCATTCATCCAACAAGCTTGCCAGCTAATTACCCAATGTGAGAATGTGCAGTACAAGTGGAGGCAGGATCAGAGCCAAGTGGGAGTGCTGAGCTGCTCTCCTTTGGGCCTCAGTCTGTGCTGAATCCTGCAGCTCCATGGCTGCTTCCCGCAGCTGCTTCCCTGACCACTGGGTCTACAACAGAGTAAAAACACTTTGAACATGAAAAGGGCCTACATATTTGTACACTGGCATTAAAAAGCCACATGCATTCACACTATAATGCCAAAAGTATTCGCTCATCTGCCTTCCATGCATATAAACTTGAGTGACATCCCATTCTTAATTCATAGGGTTTAATATGATGTCAGCCCACCTTTTGCAGCTATAACAGTTTGAACTCTTCTGGGAAGGCTTTCCACAAGGTTTAGGAGTGTGTTTTGGGGTATTTTTGACCATTCTTCCAGAAGTGCATTTGTGACTTCAGACACTGATGTTGGATAAGAAGGCCTGGCTCGAAGCCTCCACACTAATTCATCCCAAAGGTGCTCTATCAAGTTGAGGTCAGGACTCTGTGCAGGCCAGTCAAACTCATTCATCCATGTCTTTATGGACCTTCATTTGTGCACAAAGTTGGGGGCATGAAATTGTCCAAAATGTCTTGGTATGTTTAAGCATTAAGAGTTCCTTTCACTGGAACTAAGCGACCCATTTTTTCACAAATGTTTGTAGAAGCAGTCTGGATGCCTAGGTGCTTGGCTTTTTACACCTGTGGGCATGGAAGTGCCCACAGGTGTATAAACTACACCCAAATCCATACATCTATTTACTTATTTGCAAATGTTAAAAAGGCTCAACCCCTTTGAACTTCTCCCTCTATAGTCAGAGTCAAAGCTCTATAAGACATTTACAGCCAGAACAGAATCCTCTCCTGCTGACCTGATAACAGTTCACATCTGTGACTCTAAAGAGACACTGGAATACAGTCGAATCCAGATCAGCAAGAATATCTTCCTCCCGCTGCCTTTGCTGCTGCCAGTAACTGTTTCGCACACACACTTCTCTCTGAAGTGCCTCTACCTGCCACACAACAGGGAGAAACAAAAGCCATCAAATTTACTTCGCCCTGTCTGAAGTACTTTTATTGTGTGTGGGGGGTGGAGGTGAGGGGGTGCAGTGGGGCATTTATGAAAATATCTTTTTAGTTACCTGCACACTGTCAGTTTGATCTCTAATCATTAACCAGTAAGCAGGTGTAACAGGCACAACATTTCTTCTAAATGTATCCAGCCTTGCCCCAACGACCGGAGCCAACAGCCCTGTCACTGGGTCAACGGTCTGAGATCCATAACGCATTGCCACCAGTCCTGTGAAGTGTAACAGCATCAGTAAGCACAACTTGCATAATGCTGTAATGTTTACCAGAATTTAAAAGCTGATTAGATAAGTTTAACTTATAAATGCAAATGTTTGTTTTCCTAATACCTTTGCCATTTGGGTCCTCCATGGTCCCTGCCAGTGGTATTGTTTTCCCAGAAACAAGATCAGTCTGATAGCCTAGCACAGGTACACTAAGGCCAGATCCCATAGGATCAGGATACTCCATCCCTAGCAAAGCTGGCACACATATATCTGAACCTGGCAGAGGCATCTCTCCTGGTTTGAACATAACAGAAAAGAGTTAGAAAGAGAGGAAACAAATGTTATCATTCGATCATCCTGATCAACACATTTCTAGTGAGACTTGTTGATCAGTGTTAAAAAAATGAAATTTTACATTCATTGTACATAAATGCAGACAAAACCCAGTAAATTAAAGAGGATTGTGACTTCAAGGTTCATCTATAATAACATGTTGAGCACTGCAAATAGTGAAATTAAACAGCTTAATGAATATCATGCAACAAAAAAAAGTGCTCTAAATGCAAATACATGGTCTGACACTTTATGACTGTTACTGTGGTTGTGGTACAATACCACTTAAAGTTAATCATGCAATATCTAGGGGGGAAGTAAAACGCTCAAATTCAGTGAGCTCTTTACAACAAGCCATTCTTTCAGTAATGTCTGTAAGTGCGTTATTTTATACACCTGATAGAGGTATTGCCCAATGCTTTTGTCCAACAATATCTTAACACGCAACACTCTGTTTTCAGTACCTGTGGAAGTCCAGATGGTCAAAACACACCAATTGGATTCACCAACCAAACAGTGAGAAATGTGTGCCTTCACAAAGCACTGGCACTCACACCTTCTAAATAACTTTCTAATGCAACAACTACACATGCTCCCCAGTGGACTTCAAGCAGATGTGAAAGAAATGTAACAGCCATCAGGTCTCCAGCTATCCATACTCGTGTTTGTATCCACAACAGAGTATAATCTGAGCTTAAGGAATACCCAAACTTGCACTCACTAGACATTTTATTAGGTACACATTGCTAAGACTCCATTTTTCACCTTCAGAACTTTTTCCTAATTTTTCATGGCATAGATTCAGCAAGGTGCTAGAAACGTTCCTGAGCGATTTTGGTCCATATTGACATGATAGCATCACACAGTTGCCGCAGATTTGTCAGCTGAACATGCAAGATGTGAATCTCCCATTCCACCACATCCTAAAGGTGCTCTGTTCTTCTGACATCTGATGACTGTTAACCCATTTGAGTACAGTGAACTTATTGTTATGGTAAAGAAACCAGACTGAGGTGATTTGAGTTTTGTGACATAGCATATTATGGAAGCAGCCATCAGAAGTTGGGTACACTGTGGTCATATAGGAATGGACATGGACAGCAACATCATTCAGGTAGGTTGTGGTGTTTAAATGATGCTTAACTGACACTAACAGGCCCCAAAGCAGAAATCAAGACTTATTTTCCAGTTATCTATTTTCCAGCCTTGGTGAGCTTAGTTTCCTGTTCTTAGCTGAGAGGAGTAGCAAATCTCAGCAGATCAGCACCATTTAGAGCACCATTCCAGTGCTTGGTTTAAACTTCAGCATGTCATCTTCACCACATTCTACCTCTTCTAATGTGCAGCTCTTCTCTGCTTCAGTATTTTGACCTCAATCTTGAATGTAGGTTAGTACATAAGTTTCATTTTCCACACTTGGGGAAATCCGAGATGTGAACTTTTAATATCCTTTGACTTGCAGCACTTTGACATTTATGTAGTCCCAGCGTTTCTGGGTCAGCCGTTGCTGCTTTGCATTCACTCCCCCTTTGTCTCTCACTTTTGACCACTTTCATTTTCTTAGTAAACGCTTACCCTGACCGTAACATGCAGAGACATAAGACCTCTGATATGATACTCGGCTGTACCTGCCTGTTAAAGTCTCTGAAGCCAGTATGCAGAGTTCACTAAACAACTCACTACATAACAAAGAGTATATCATAAATTTTCTGCAGCTTAATTACATCAGAAAAGAAATCCTGTATTTTGCTGATTCCTTGTTGGATCACATTAAGCCCACTTGGGTCTTGCTTTGATAGTAACTTAAGTTACTAAGATGTTTATATAATCTTTCAGAAGTTAAAAACTAAATCAAAATAAATCTGTTTTTAAAAGATACCAAAATGCTTTGACATGCCTTTAACTCCTCATACATCAAATATTTCAATAGCCTCTTCACCTTCCTCAAATAAAAATCTATTTATTGGCTTTTGATTGTACAAAACTCATCTGCCATGGTGCCCTGACACCTGTTTTGGAGTCAGTCCACTGCCTCCAAATATAGTACATAGTTGATTTTAAACTTTTAACAGTTAACTTTTAAGGTCCATCATCATTCTATATGTCTGACCTCTTACTCACATAAAAACCCACCAGCCAGGAGACGTATTTGAGATTACCTGGGCAACACTTTCTATATATCATGCTGTAATACTGTTATAAATACTTCTTTTGGTCAATTTGTCAATTTGTCTTCAACAATGCTCATCAACTACAAGTGTAGTTTAGACTTTAAAACTTTTATGTTTTCAGTACATTTTCATGTGTGAATTTGTCTGTCATAGTTATTAGTTCTTGTAATTTTTTGTAGTTTGTGGAAACAAAAATAAAATTACATGCTTATAGAAATTTCAGCTGTTCAGAGCCCCTATGCTTCACAGAAATGTGCTTTGTAGCTTATCACCATTAACTTTTGCTCCAATATCAAGTCAGAATCTCTCTTCTTTAATCCTAAAAAATGATTTCACTGTAATTTCTGAAGTCAGATAAGTGTATTCCAAGAGGCCAAGACCTCGTATTTATTCGTTCAGCAACCAGAGCTTTTATGGTAGATGGTGAGGAAAGATTAAAATGAAAAGATAAATGTAAAAAATAGGACAATAGCATCTTACTCCATTTGGGTAAATGCTTTCTCAGTAAACTTAGAGACAGGAAACTTCAGACTGAGAAAACAGAGAGGACCTGAAGGAGATGACCATATTAGCTGGGAGAGATGTTTTGTAGTGCCCAGACGGACTATTCCACTCATCCTCTCTCTCTGACATTTCCTCACCCAGAGTCCCTCCATCCTGCTGCAGACCCATGGCCCAGTCCTGCAGGATCTCCAACCTGGTCTGCAGCTGCAGCTGGCAGTGTAAACTCCTCCCCCAGGCCTGCTGGAGCTCTTTGGCTGCAGCAAGAAGATGATCTTGTTGACCACTCCCTCTCTCGCTGCCTGGTTGGGGCTGCACATTTTGCAAACTTCGATCTGAACCCCACTCCTCAACTTGTGGCTTTAGCACATCCAGCACTTTGAACATTGCTGCCAGAACCTGAGAGACACAAATCTTGCTTTCACTCAAGTAATGTTTTTAATTTTTCAATCAAACATTGGCTGAATAAATCACTCATTATAAGTTGAATTTGTTTTGTTATTAAGAAATAGCTCCTCAGTGGGTAAATCATTTTGAAAATTGCTTTTTTTTTTCAAGGCTGAGGATACATTTTAAAATTCCTTTTTTTTTTCTTATCAGCAGAAGTACTTGAACTTCAGCATGAGATGATGCAACAACTCCACATACATACTAAGATACAGTCTAAAGCTAAATGGACCATTTGGGGATTTTATCATTCTCAACCTTATTTTATAAATGCAATCAAAAGCAAGTAATCTAATAAAGCACCTTGCAGTCTAATAAAGTTTGGTATCCTCCTGCATGGGGGACTGGTTGCCCAGCTCGTATGGTTGCCCCTCCAACTCTCACCATCCGCCCACTCAGAGGTTCAACAAAGGACTCGCCTAGCAGGACTCCACCTACAGGCAGCACATCTCCTACAGAGGCATATGGAACAACTTTGACTGACTGAAGGTATATGGACTCTGGCAAAGGGTGTAGTGGGAGGTCCAGCAGCACAAACCTGTTACTGGATCCAAGCTGACCCCAACAGTGAGCACTATGTTCCCCTTCCTGGAGTCCAGCATAGGATAACCAATCTGTATAGGTTGTGGTAAGCGGGTGAGAGGGCAAACATGTAATCTTCCCAGAGGGTAAACTAATCCAGTCTGGGGGTGGATGGTCACTGCCAGAATGGGTACTGGGACTCCTTTGTCTGGGTCTGCCATGGGAAACCCCAGTTGCAGTCTCTGGCCTGGTCGGAGGCCTCTGAGGTGAGTGCTGGGGAGAGGCTGATCTGAGTGGCAGGAGGTTGGGTAAGGGATGAAAGGAAGGAGAGGACTGTCCCACTTCCTGTTATCATCTGGAATGAAAAAACAGGCTTTTTAATGCAGAGGTCAGTCTTTGGAACCCATCAGTCTGACAGATGTTTCGTGAACCATATGATCATATGAACCATATGATCTAAGTGATCTCTGATGTATGCCATCAGTTATTTTGCATGACACAGATTTAGCATGAAGCTGTTCGATTAAGTAGTAACATATTTAACACAGATGATATGCTCTTCTTTAGTAATTGTATTTTAATAGCACAGTTTTTAAAAATCACTCTTGGTGAATTTAGATTCCCTGATCTATAAAATACAAAAGATTGTTGTTGCTACCTATTTGCAGTCTTTGACAGTTATTAAATCTGTGTCAGTGTTTTTTGTTTTGTTTTTGTTTGCAGGCATAAAACTTTAACAGACTCAAATCTAAATGCAGAAAGTTGTTTTAATGTAAAGTGATGAGTGTGCCCTACCTTGCCACAGCTCCTCCAGCAGTATACAGTATACAGTATACTGTTTACTGCATAATCGCATTACTTTCTAGTCTTTCCATACGGTCTGTTTATATCTTGTTGGTTTGCCTGCCTGCCTGCTTTTGACTTTTACTAAAAATCATTTTCCAAGTAAAGCTCATTATTGCGTTTCCATCTAAAGTCTCACATAAAATGTGTTTTATTTAGCATTGCCATCTCCAGTTACACACAGACGCCCTTCGTGTTACCTGTACATGGGTCAGTTGTGCAAACTAATGTAGAACTTGCAGGATCATAGGCCACATTTCCAGCAATGGGCAAAACTCTGCCGGTTTGTGGATGGACAAAGAAATTAGGTGGCACTGCCATCGTGTGGCCGCTGCTCAGCAGCACATGGCTGTGAGAATTTGGCCTCATGAGGCCTGTGACTGAATCACAGTGAACTGCCCCGGAGACACGTATGGACCCATCAGGACCTGGAGTTAGACAGAAGAGGAGATTACTGTGAGCAATCATCTGACTGAAATTTTATGAAAAACATACACATTTAATCGGGTTCACCATCTAATATTTTAGCAATTTAAATTGCATTCTAGCCCAGCTTTTCTTAGCCATAGCCAGTCTGGATGTTGCAGTGCACCTAGTAAACAGTAGATGGTGTTCTTTCTTTAAGATGCACGGGCACAGATTTCTATGCAAGTCCTGTCTAGGAGTCCTGCACTCACCAAAGATGTCGTCTTTCGTTAGGACAGTTCCAGTGTCAGGGCACAGCAGCTTGGCTCCTGTACCCTCACCCAACAAGCCCCAAGCCCCCTGACGGTGGCACTCTGCTGACAGTAGCTCTCCCATCTCATCTACCAGGGATGTCAGCCTCTGGATCAATCTGAGCATGGGAGACAGCAAATTGAAGATGTAAGTGGATTTACTTTCTTGTGATAGTTTGAGAGGGTGAATAATGGTAAACTAACTGAGGTTTTTTATTACTACAGTCATGTGAAAATAAAAAAGTTTTCACAGGACTCTATGCAGTCCTAGGAAAAAATAAGTAAACCCTATGATTCAAAAGTTTGTAGAACCAGCCACAATAACTGGAATTAATTCTTTTCTGTCTGACTTTATCAGTCTGTCATATCATCGTGGAATTTTGGTCCACTCTTATGCACAGCATTGCTTCAGTTTATTGAGGGTTACTAGCATTCGTTTATGCACAGCTCTTATAAGGTCCCACCACTGCATTTCAATCGGGACTTTGGGCCGTTTGCAACACCTTAATTCTTTTTCTTTTTCAGCCATTCTTTTGTTGATTTGCAGCTCTGCTTGGGATCAATGTACTGCTGCATCACCCAATTTCAGACAATCTATAGCTGTTGGACTTTGGTACACAGAGGAGTTCGTGGTTGAATGGTTTGTGAAGGTTCCCAGGTCCTGTGGCTGTAAAACAGGCCCAAATCATCACCCCTCCCCCACCATGCTTGGTAGTTGATATGAGGGTTTATACTGATATGCTGTGGTTGGTTTTCACTGTGCATTATGGCCAAACATTTCTACTTTGGTCTCATCTGCCTTCCTAGGAAGATTTTGGTTTTGACTTAACACACACCTGAATCTTTCTTTTTCATATGACTGTAGTTGAATAACTGAACAAATGAAAGTGTTACATTTGTTGGGACAGTTCAGTGGAAGTCTGGTTGTTATTATAAAGCTTGGACAGTAGTCTGGTGCACTCTCTGAGCCGAGATATAAACACACTGTGGATCCTCCACTGGGCCTGCTGCTCTCGCCTCAGAACCTGGAGAAAAACAATCATACCTGAGCCTGTATTCTTTATTATTATGTTACATGTGAAAGTATATGTTACTTGTTGTGCGATGCTGTATAAATAAACTTGACTCAAATTGAAACTACACTTACTACATGAATATTCTTTTATATAACACATAATTTCCTCAGTTTATCTTTATTCATCCTTGGGTATGTTTTCATTCTCTTTGTGTTTAGTGATACTTACTTGTTTTCAGAAACACTGAATAGAATTTAAGATTTATTCATGTACATATATGTGTTGTAATATAATGTAAACCTTCAGCTGACTGTCAAGCAGTGTCCTCAGCTGTGATGCCAAAGATTTTCGTCGCACCACCTCTCGATCAACCTCCTTTCTCAACATCTCGTAACCTTCCCCCACCCTCTCCTCAGTGATCATGCATGGGTGGAGTATTTGCAGTTTCCCAAGCACTCCCTGGTATAGTTCCTTTACCTACATGCATAGAGATACACATATTTTGGAAACACAAAAACACTGGTTAGTGCACCAGTGCAAAATTTTCCATCTCCAGTTACATCTTTAACATCTCAGCTGTCCTGAAGGTTGTAACAAAAATCTGTTGCTATTTTTATAAATGAACTCCGGACAATGGCATGACAATGACAATGCCCCAGGTATTCTCTGAAGTGAACACAAAAAGGATATTCTCTGTGCCAGATGTTCTCTCTACAGGAAATACTTGTTGGGTTCGGGCAAGAGATGGCACCCGGAGCGTGCAGGATGCAGAATGGCACTGGTTTGCAATGGATTCACCAGAAAATTTGCTGATCAGTGGAACATTACTGGGAGTTTGTACAAGTGAGATGCCAGGTTTAAGACTATTTAATGTCTGAGCTGACTGAGTCAGGCATGTGCGCTTCGGTTTTTACACAGATTAGAAAACCAAAACGCAAGATCCTGATTAGCAAGCTGTAGAAGGCTTTGTTACCTTTTGACAGAGCCAGACCAGCTACTTCCATCTGGTTCTATCCTTTGTGGTGCCCTAAGAAACAATTAGTTTTTGGTGGCTTCCTGTTTAGTGACAAAAGAAGCATCTCAATCTTCCCATCAAGTAAATAAGTAAATCTTAATAATAATATAACATATTATAATAATAAAACTTTTTCTTTGCATATCATTTTCAGTAATATGATGTGTGAGGGATGCTGTTCTACCACTGGGGAAACTGCAACAAAGCTATACAACAAAACAAAAGAAAAAAGAATGATGCCTGAAGGCTAATTTATTCATTACCTATTAATAAAACAATGATGTAAGCGTATTCAACATGCAGCTTTTAATTTAAGAGAGTCCAAAGGAGAATGTTGTTTTGTCTTGAGAAGAACATGAGTGTGTATGTATGTATGGGAGACAAAAGAGTATGCGTTTATCATTTCACATGCTGTGTGTTTGATTGGCATTTAAACTAACAGCAGCAGACCTCAGTGGTGAGCTGTCCCAGCCGTGTAGTGACAGACAGGCTCTGTTTGAGCAGGAGGCTGTAAAAAGTGTTGCTGCTGAATGCCTCCAGGTCCACCTGGTGTTCATAATCCCAGAACTCCTCCGAGGTGTCTGTGGAGACTATGTTATTAAAGCAAGTAAAACATAAAGTCACAAAGAATATGTATGCACAACAGAAGCCTTACTAAGCAGTTCACATTTTTGCAAGCTTGTGGCATGTCTCCGTCTTTGTTAATCTTTTTGGACATGCTAGAGTTCTGGCACTGGAACTTCCATTCTTTGTGGAAATAACTGAATGAATTTTTAATCAAGTAATAAAATGGCCAATCTCAAGATATTGGCTTTTGATGTTATTACTCAAGTTCTGTGACATTTGGAGTGTTTTCATCTTATTATCAGTGACTGCGTGTGTTACCAGGTATATTGTAGAAGAACTTTTTTCAGCAGTGATTGATTTAGTGGGAACACCACCTTAAGGTCATTGCCAGTGTTACATTAGAGGGTCTTCAAATTTTCTGTGTGTGTGTGTGTGTGTGTGTGTGTGTGTGTGTGTGTGTGTGTGTGTGTGTGTGTGTGTGTGTGTGTGGTGTACACTCTGTAGGTGACTTAGTTGAAGTGGAGAAAACTGTGGTTGCAGCTACAATATTCCACCTGGCTGAATGGAGTCTTGAGTCATTCTGGCTTGTTGGTTTCGGTGAGTCTTTCTCTGTGAGATCACCCTTGAACCTTTTGATGAGTAGTCATCCATTTGGTAGGCCAACTGCAGCAAGCGATACTGTGCTTTGGCTGGCTCCTTCTCCGGCCATCCATATTCACGGAACAAGATCTACACAGCACAGAGTTATATGAGAAGGATACTTTTACTTTTAGTATGAAACTTCTGTATGTAGACTAACCAGCAGTGTCACACATAAACAGAGGATGACCACAGCTCCAAACAACATTCCTACGGTCACCATCCAATCTGGCCGGAGTAACAGGTTGCGTCGTTTACTGATTCCAAGCCTGGTCACATGACGGGGGATGGTAGGGAAGAAGGGGCCAGGCTCATAACACTGGCCACCTACAGGCATCACTCGCACATACTGAGTAATGAAAAAATAAGCAGTCAGTGACATAGAAAATATGAGAGCATTTGATATCTTTCTATGTAAATTTACATTTATAGCAGAAAGCAGGAAGAGTGAAAGGGGACGTTCACAAGATGCTAGTGAGATCTGTATGGTTTGGAGATGGTGGCTCTAACAAAAAGACAGGAGGCCCAACTGGAAGTGGCAGAGTTAAAGGTGTTCACTGAGAGTGACCAAGAGGGACATGATTAGAAAGCCGTATATCAGAGGGACAGCTCAGGTCAAGCAGTTTGGAATCAAAGTTAGAGAGATGAGCCTGAAATGGTCTGGACATGTGCCGAGGAGGGATAGTGGATATATTGGACGAAGGATGTTGAAGATGGAGCTGCCAGGCAGGAGGAAAAAAGGAAGACCATAGAAAAGGTTCAGGGATGTAGTAAAGGGGGATACACAGAGGGTTGGTGTGACAGAAGTGGATGATAGGGATAGGGTGAGATGGAAGCACTTAATCCACTTTGGTGACCCCTAGAGAGAGCAGCCAAATGGAAAATAGCTACATTTCACTGTTTTATGGAATATGCAAAAAATAAATAAATAAATGTTGTCATCTTCATATATTGCAAGCTCCAAGAGCAAATCAAGGTGTGCAAACTTAAAAAATGCCCCGTAAAATGGCTGAAGCTTCATGAATGATGCTGTAGAATATTTTAATAAAGAGGAATCATCTACTAGCAAATAAAAGAGGATACCCTTATAAATAATGGGTAAAGTGGTGACCTGACACACAGTACATTTGTACTTCTCTCTCATTCTCTAATGCATATAGTTGTGGTCTGTAGTTTACATCCACTCATCATGGGTATGAATGTCATGGTAATTTGAGTTATTTGATCTGTTCTTTTTCAAGGGTGGAATGATTATTAATGACTTTAAAAAACAAGAATTGGGTGCACAAGGTTGAATTTATTTTGGGTTTTCTCTAATCCACACAGGGTTGAGAGTGTACATACAGGCTCAAATATATACCTTCACCTCCACTAATACTTCAGTAACTGTCCCTTTTCAAGTTGCACCTCAATCAGAAGCTTTTAACAGCCATCTACAAGCTTCTGGCCTAATTCTGGCTGTATATTTGAGCACTCTTCATGGCAGAATTGGTAGATTTCATTTGAATTGGTTGTTTTCCTGCCATGGACCTGGCTTTTAAGCGTGGTCACCAAATTCTCAATAGGGTTGAGGTCAGGGCTTTGGGAAGGCCATTCCAGAAGCTTAATGTTACCCTGCTTTATCCATTCCAAAGCCAATTTTATTGTGTGTTTGGGTTCATTGTCCTTTTGGGAACACCCAGTTGTTCCAACCATCTAGCTGTTGATTTGAGCTGAAGTTGAAGAATTTGGAAGTAGTCCTCTTTCTTCATTATTCCATCCACTTTGTACAATGTACCAGTAGCACTGGAAGCAAAACAGCCCCAGAGCATGACGATAGTACAGTGTTCTTAGGTTTAAAAGCATCACCTTTACTCCTCCAACCATGCCTCTTCTCATTGTGGCCAAATAGTTCAGTCTTTGTCTCGTCTGACCATAAAGTAATTTGGCTTGTCCGTGTGGGCAGCTGCAAATTTCAGTCAAGCTTGAAGGTGTCCGTTTTGGAGCAGGGCCTTCTTTCTCTGTCTGCACCCTCACAGTCCATGGTGATGTAAAACTTGCTTCACTGTGACGCTGATCTTCCAGCAGTTTACAGTTCATGGTAGTCATTGCTGGTTCCTGGGTTGTTCCTGAACATCCTAATCCAATTTCCTCTCATCTGAGAGTGATAGTTTTCTTCCAGACCTTTACAAAGTGGTTACACATCCGAATAACTTGGATTTCCATACAACTGTTTGAACTGATTATCTTGGAATCTGCAGTTGTTTTGAAATGGCTCCAAGAGACCTTGCCAACTTCTGTAAATCTACAATTCTCTTTCTTAGATCTTCACTGAGTTCCTTGGACTCTCCTATTGTTCTGAGTATTGGTCAGTCCATTGAGTGCTTTCAAACATTTCTTTTTTATGCTGGCAAAGAAACTACCAGTTGTAATCAATCATGATCACAAATGAGAAATTAATAGGTCTTGGCCTTGTCAAATTAAAAGACACTGTAGAACCTTTGGTACTTATTAAAAGATTTAAGTGAGTTTGTGTATATATTTGGGCAGGCATATATAATTTGGACCTTGCATGGATTAGAGCAAATCCAAAATAAATTTAAACGTTTATCCTGTTCAGGGTCACGGGGGGCTCGAGCCTGTCCCAGCTGTCATAGGGTGAGAGGCAGGGTACACTCTGTACAGGTCACCAGCATTAACATTAAAGATGTATGCTATACAATTATTCCACCCTGGAAAAAGAACAGTTCAAAGAAACCATTAAAAGCACAAATTTATCATGACATTCATGCCCATGATGAGTGGAAGTAAACTTCTGGCCACAACTATATGATAAGTTTGTTACCAAGTGTTTGTGCTGATGGCTGCTCAGTGTAAAAACATATACTCCAGGCTGGCTAAAGACCACAGTAAAGCAGCTAGGAGGAGTCCATGACAATGTCAGCTCTTCTTTTAACTGTCTGAATGCACCCCAGTCAAAGTCAGCATTTGTGTTGTACAAGTTGTCACTGAAAGACATTAATAAGAGATCAGAGAGAAAATGTAAAAACAGAGAAATAGGTGGAGAAAGTGGGCATAACAACAAGTCTCTGACTTACATATCATACTGGGGGTAGTGATGTGGGTTTACAGTGAAGAGTATAACATCACCCAAATGGAGACATGTTGTCGGGTTCAGAACTCCACTTTTACTTGGTCTTCTTTGTTTTTTATTAGTATCAGACTTATCTGCTTGCTCCATTTCTGTGTCTCCATGACTGATGTTTCCAATATTAACATAATCGTTCTCTGAAAATCCACAATACAGTGCCCTCATTATTGCAGCAATTACTTAGGTAAACTTGCTCATGCATTCATTTTTGTTTTCATGATGTGAAAATATTGTTTTATTATGCCACACCAGCTGTGCTCTGAGAATCCTGCGGACTAGTGTCAGGAAACAGTTGCTCAAGATCCTTTGGGAGGCCACTGAGGAGGCCAAGGAAGCCTGCATCTGCAATCAGACAGGAAGAAGAGAGATGCATGGGGAAAAGAAATATATTGGGGGGGGGGTCACAAAGAGATAAAGTGCAGGAAATAAAAGCCATTGTGTGTGTTTGTGAAGCTGTGCCTCCACCTGTTGTCTGAACAATGTAGACAGGACGTGATGACTGGAACTGGCTGCTGCACTGCACATTCCCCTGGGAGTCCCACTGTTTAAAAATTGTCTCCAGCACACTGCCTGAGATGCTCGACACCTGAACGCACACAATAAGAGTGTTTGCCAATTATAGGTCACTGCGACACTGTCTGTAGCTTTCACTTTTGGAGAAATAAAGAGGATATTGTATGGATGCATGCATTGTTTCATCAGGCATTGTACCTCAAACTATCCATTAGTTTCAGCGAAAATGTTATGCTATACAGTTATCACAGGTAAGGGAAAACACTTTCTGCATGCAGATGGTTTTAAATTTTATCGACCCCCATAAAACAGAGTATGCTTCTTCTCAGTCATTGTGCTTTGAACCTGTCACTTCCTTTCTTCACCTGATTGTCATAGCTCCACACCAGTTCCATTTCTCCATTGAACTGGCACTGGAGCTTCACTTCAGTAGCTGGCCTATTCCTGCAAAGGCCTCCACATGTAGCTCTGCCAGGAGGCTCTCTACAAATGCACAGACCCAGCTCCCCATCATAACCCTGGTAGTCCTCTGCAGTATGGCACACCTGCAGGAAAAAGGCAAAGCAAGGCTCAGCTATTAGTTTTTTTGGGTTTTTTTTAGTAGTCTCTCTGTTAAAATAGAAAGAACAGTAAAAGCATTGCTAATCAAGTCAGAGTGACAGGCAGCAGTTATTGGTTAAATATTAAGTGGACTTAATATAAGCCTGTGCCAGATAAGCTGTTGTCAGGTTCATGTAAGAGAGGGCAAAGACACTGGGTTGTACTCATTAGCCTTGCACATGTGGACTGTGTTTAGTCAGTGTGTTCTGTAAACAGACCACAGTTTATAACTTATACTTGCTTCGCATATCTTGAGGATGTTTCCTGTCTGGTGTCAGTGTGTGACACTAGAGAGTTACCTTTGCCCAACTTCCACTGTATACATCTGAGCGTGACATGATTACACAAGACCTAACCTGCTGACTACAGTGGAATGACCACTGATGTCTGTCAAGGCAGTCTCCATACTGTGTACGTGTTTTGCCGTCTCTGCAGACATTGTACTGTTGTTGCACACACATCTCTCCATTGCTGGTGGTTTGATAGCCAATGGTGCAGTGGCAACGTCCATCGCTGGTCTATGGAAAACACAGGAAGGTAACAGTTCATGGTGTGGTCAGTTTGTTACCCAATATGTCAAACTGCTCATTCATTCATTTCTCCATTGACTGACAAACCCAGATACTTTGCACATTGAACTTTACTACCTATCAAAGTTTTATTATCTCTTAGTCTGAATATTGATTTTCCTGCCCTTCCTTTTTTTTTTAATTCAACTGTAGGTTACACAAACACCAATATAACAGTGAGAAAAATCTCATATTGGCTAGTCTGAGCTGCTGAAAGAATATCTCAACACTTGCACACACTGCAGCAGGCTAGGAAACTTGACCCTGAAATGAGGAAACTTGATCTGGAGCTTTTTCAGCTTGAAGCTACAGATTGTTCTGTCTAATGCTTCAGAGAGAAAATGAAGATACTCTAATAACTATGAGTGTTCACACAGTATCCCAGGACTTTTCCATGACACAAAAAATATATAAGCTTGAGAAATTTGAACTCTTCTTTGGGTTTCATTTTTAATGGATGAGCTCTCAAGACAATGAAGGAAGTGGGTGACAAGCACTGTAGAAAGCTGTGATGTGTGAGATGAAGTCAGATGAAAGCAATGGAAAGAACACATAAATAGACACCCACAATCTGCACAAATGACTGGGCGGATCCTTCTATTATGTGAAAAATACTTAAAGACAAAAAACATGTGAAGAGCACCTGAAAACTCTGTCCCTCTTCTGGGCAGATACAGGTGTCCTGGCCAGACAGAGGCTGCCGAGCCACAGGACCACAGGGAAGGAAGGCATATAAGCCTGGTCTGGGGCAGTAGTGATGGGAAGGACACTTCAGACACCTGTCTATGGACACAGCTCCAATAGTTGGACTATATGTTCCCTTAGGACAGGGGAATGGTGTGGGGCTCCCCAATGGGCAGTAGAAACCTAACAGAAAGAGCATGTCCTGGCATATACTATATAACACAATATAATACAAATCTTTTGCCATGCATTTTTTCATTTTCTGCTTATTTATTTTTGATGTTGTTGTAGTTATTTTCTAAGAATAATACCACAGTAATATGTACCCAGAACAGCCTACCTGGCTGGCAGTGTGGCCTCTCTTGGTTATGTCCACTGAAGTTGCTTCCATGAGCCACAGTTAGGAGGACAGAAGCAAACAGCCACCACAGAGACCCTAACCACATACATCCACTCGTTTGCTGCATTGTTAATATGTCCACTAAGAAATATAAAGCAGACGAACAAGAAAACCAGTTCTATTCCAGACTATGGGAGGAAAAATAAAATTATAGCGCTTGAGCCATGATCCTTGTTTTTCTTCATAGACAAGAAAGTACTTATAGAGATCCTGTAAACTCACAGAGCTCCCAGGTAAGTAGTGTGCAGGTTAATCTGCATAACTTTCAATGGCTTGCTGAAAAATTTATAAGGCCAGTAAGGTAAGGTGACAGTAAGAGTGGAGTGAGTGGTCACTGGTGGAAAGCAGCAAGGAAAAACAGACTAATGTTGCCTTGTCCTTCCAAATCACATTACTGCTTTTGTTCTTCTTAATCCTAACATGGTACTAATTAATGATTTGGCTACCAGTGTACAATAACACAGCTTTGCTTTGGAGGAGTCTACTGAGAAATAGGTGCATCATAGCTAAGAGTGGCTATTGATAAGATGTTTTACTCAAATGCCATTGTAGATTCTTATTACAGGTCAAATTCTTTATCGATTTCCTTATTGATTACTGAAAAAATGTAAGTGATGACCCAAGTTTTCAGGGTCATCACAGTTTTATTATCTCCCTGTTTAAACACTGTGTAGAAACAAAGAAGAATAAAGGCTTCCAAGAAACTGAAGTGTACAAAGGCTCCACGTCACTGAGTGTCACATCATTGTTTTGTGAGGAGCAACTCTCAGAAAAACACGCTAGCACTAATAAAAGGAACTGATAATATGGAGACATATGAGTTCCATAATCTTTATAACTCATAACCAGTTCTCAAATATTATTCCCAGTCATAGTAGTAACTTTTTTTTTTTTTAAATGATTGATTTTTTGGCCTTATTTGATAGAGGTACAATGAATATTTTGACAGGAAAGCAAGGGAAAAGAGTCAGGAAGACACGCGGCAAATGGCGGCATGGTCGGGACGCGTTCCAGCACTGGCCACATCGCCTAGCGGCGTTCGTGGTCGCTTGCTCATGCCCTGAGCCACCCTGGTGCTCCATAGCAGTAACTTTTAAATTCATATACACTATATTGCCAAAAGCATTTGCCCGTCTGCCTTCATACGCATATGAACTTGAGTGACATCCCATTCTTAATCCATAGGGTTTAATATGATGTCAGCCCACCCTTTGCAGCTATAACAGCTTCAACTATTCTGGAAAGGCTTTCCACAAAGTTTAGGAGTGTGTTTATGACAATTTTTCACCATTCTTCCAGAAGAGCATTTGTCAAGTCAGATACTGATATTGGAGGAGAAGGCCTGGCTTGTAGTCTTCCCTCTAATTCATCCCAAATGTCTTCTGTCAGGTTGAGGTCAGGACTCTGCACAGGCCAGTCAAGTTCTCCCACACCAAAACATCTTTGTGCACTGGTATGCTGTCATGTTGGAATAGGAAGGGGCCATCCCCAAACTCTTTCCACAAGCATAGGAGCATAAAATTGTCCAAAATGTCTTGGTATGATGAAGTATTAACAATTCCTTTCATGGAGCTGAGCCAAATCCTGAGAAAATAAGAGAAGTTAGCCAACTATCAGAAAGGGGTACCTAAGAAAAACAGCAAGCTATCCATACCTGGGGCCTTAGAGACTGCCAAGCAACTCACAGCCTTGGCTAACTGCTTGAAAAGGTACACCAGAGACATAGAAGCCAGGAGAATAAACCAGATGTTCTCCACTGAACCATCCAAGGTGTACTCTCAGTGGCAGGGAACAACATTAGAGCAGCCCACTACCAAGACTGGAGATGGAGCAATATTGGGAGAAGGATGCAACACACAACAGCAATGCTCAGTGGATAGTGGAGCTACAAGCTAAGAGACCACAGCAACCTCCATGAACAGGCTGCAGTAACCAGTGGTGGACATCCAGAAAAGAGTCTCAAATATGAAGAGTTGTGGCATAAAGTGTCTATGCAATTTTATGTAATGCTGAGTAATGTAAAATTTTCTACAAATATAAACTCTTGGTTATATGTTCATATGCACATGCATATGTCACAATATGCATGTAGTAAGGCCTTCTTTAGCTTATAAATTATGCAAGCTGCTCAAAACTCAACTCCTCGGTGCAAAGGCTGTTTTTATTTAGAGTAACCAAAGTCTTTCTCACTCTGAGCTGTATTTGTATTGAAATAAATGCTGGACTTTGGATAACAAGGATAACCTAAATATTTCATTGGGATAGCCTTGAACTATGATCCTCTAATGACTTGTAACTTATCTAACAGAGCAGCATTCAACTTTCACCCACATTCTCATGTCACTAGTGGAAAAAGCTTGCACATTTCATTCACAAACAAAAAAGACAGAGTAACAACAGTCAAAAGAAAGAACTAATAAATGATTAAAGAAAATATATTTTACTACCGATAGTATAAAAATATAAAATGCAAAAACATCTCAAAAATAGATGTTTTTGCACGCCAATGACTAAAGCAGCCTTGAAACTATGTTTACATGAGTTGTTTTGTTCTGTAGTACTAGCAGCACAAACACTAAACTGTTGACTGTCAAGCATCCAAAACAATCCATGATAACCAAAGGTTTGTGAGCTGGTCCAAAACCCAATTCTCTGAAAAACACAAAAAACAAACAACTTTTCATCAAGAATCATGCTTAAAAAGCCATAACCTTCACTGCAGGTCAAACAAGTGACCTCACGGCAAATATTCACATAGTTCTGGTTTCTTGTAAAATGAGCCTTTGACGTAAAAAGCCAGAAATAAGGCCAAAGTTCAGTAGATGTACTTGTTGAACTTGTTCTGGGTCACCCCAATAAACCCAACCCCCTTGTTTTGTTCAATCTACAATATGTGTATTAGCATTGACTGTAAGAAGTAATGGTAGACTGTTCACACATGATTCAGTTGGAAGGAATGAATCCCTTCCATGAACTAGAGACTGACATTTACCTCTTGAACATATTGCTTATTTTTGCCTGTTTTTTGCTTTTTGGCATGGAACTGAGGTAAGCTCTAAGGCCCTTTAGAACAAAACAATGAGAGATTCCTGTACTTCCGTCATAGTGTAAATGCATATATCTGTAGGTGTAGTGTAACCTTTATTTGCAGCAACATTACATGGAGGATGCAGCATTTTTGGGATTTAAAAGAATTGTGTTTTGCGTTTTTACTTGAATCTGAGTCAAAGCTACAGAGAAAGTTTCTTAGGCTGAAGTTCAGTAACACGCATAATATTTATACATGATATTCAGCAGTCATTTTAACAGTATTTAGACTATTTTTAAGCTAATTTTTTTTGGCATATCAAAACGCAAGTCTTTAAGATCCAACAGCAGTGCCACTGAGTGAGATGGTAAACTGATCAGAAAAAGGTGAATCCTTATTCTTATTTCGACTGCTTCTGTTAGGGGTCACCACAACAGATCACCTCCCTTCATCTCACCCTATCCCTACCATCCTTCCCCGTCACACCAACCCTCTGCATGTCCTCCTTCACTGCATCCATTAATCTTCTTTGTGGTCTATTCCTGCCTGGCAGCTCTGTATTCCCCATGCGTTGTTCAGTATATCCACTTTTATCCATTCTGATCACTCCCAACAAAAATCTTAACATCTTCAACTCCACCACCTCCAGCTCAGCCTCCTATGAATGGAATCTAAAATTTTGTGTCACAAAAGTTGTTTTTCCATCTTTAAGAAGAACTGGGCACAGCCACAGTGATACCAACCAGTGGCACTGACTGTGCATGAATGATCACTGTCATGTTTCAGTGCGAGCCACGCTGCCCAAAGAGACAAATTTCAGATGCCTTACAGTAGCATTGCATGTGCAAAGTTGGGTATGTGAAATAAAATAAAATGTGGAAATTCCAATTCCACATTTTATTTTACTTAGCTGCCAGCCATCCCCATCACCCTGGGTAAGCTGACCATACATTGCTCACCTTCCACCAACACCACAGCTGCATTACTTTCAACTTTGCAGGAGGGTTGGAGTCCATCCTGGCTGGCATAGTGTGAAAGGCAGGGTACACACTCAGTAGGTTGCCAGTCAGGTTCACCAGATAAAGACAGACAACCATTCCCATCTGCATTCATATCTCCAGCAAATTTAGTGTGACCATTATCCTAACAGGACTGTGGATTTAGACTGTGGGAGGAAGCCAAAGTACCCAGTGAGAACTTATGCAAGCACAGGGATGAACATACAGGAAGGTCCTGGCCGACCAGTGGATTCAAACTCAGGACCTTCTTGCTGCGAAGGTGCCAATAACCACAGTACTGTGCTGCATTCTCATTAAACAACACATAGTAATGTAATGTGAAGTATAAAGTTGCCAACTGGTTTGTGGACTGTTTTGAAGCCTTGAATTTTGCATTTTGACATTCACCAACTTAGCTTGTTGTAACCAGACATGACAATATTTAGACAAAAGGGGGTAGATGGGGAGACGCAAGAGATCGACAAAGAACCCAGTCTAAACTATGCATTCAAGGCTGACACCAGCACTAGCTAGCTAGCTTGGCTGACAAGGTGTTCTGGTAATTCATAAAATTAACATCAGACCTCTTAAGCATATTTTAGTATAATCTTGAAAAATGCTTTTAGGTGACCAAAATGTTAACAGTTAGCTCTCGTGAACTGGAAATACTGTGAAAGGGGCAAAGTTCCAAGATGCTGCCATGAATAGGCCTGCCCACACCTTGATTGCTTGAAGTAGTGGCTTGTCAATCACAAGGTAGCCACACCCTAAAGCATAGACTTTTCACCCATTTTTGTGCCCTAAATGGGACTACAATTTAAAAAATGAGCCCCACACTGTACTGAAACAAGATACTGAGGCCATAAACTACTGTGGCATTAAATCAAATGAGAAAATATTTTGGATTTTGATTTTAGAGTTGTGTACAATCAGACTACTTTTGCAACTAGTAGGGTCACGCCATGCTGGCTATTATAAAGGATAGAAGTTTAATGCACTTGTATGCCTTGCAGACCTGATGTTTACTTCCTCTGTACAGTGTGTGTTTCTACATACTTTTAAACTTTTTATGCAACATTGCAAAGCTATTGAGCTGGACACTGTCCTATTAGCATTTTTCTTCTTCTTCTAGTATTGTCTTGTTTATGCTTATCTATGTGACATAATTTCATTACAATAATGCTGCAAAGATTCATTGCAGTTAAGCAGTGGAAATACAGGCATGACATCACCTTGTGTGTATGCGTGTGTGTATGTTGTGCTCTATCATCAGTGTGACCCTCCACGTGTTGACTGTTGACATAAGCAGAGTTTGGGCAGCCACTCTGATAACAAGGGCCTTTATAAGTCAGAAGAGATGAGTAGTCAGTCCGAAAACCCTTGATCCTCAGGTAAAGGCTCATCATTTCTTCATATACTGGTCTTGTTTTTGTTCTGAGGTAAAATTATCTTGTATTTCTCTCTTCTGTCCCTCTACAGAAAGATAAACATGTATCTACAAGTTGTGATCTTTGCTTTGTCATTCTTGACAATTTCAGGTATGTTGTTCTCCTTCCTTTTTCCTTTTTCTTTCTTTTATCATGGGTCTCTTTATTTATCTACATTTATGGGTTTTTTTGTTTAAATCTATAGCATACCCAGTACACAGTGACAGCAGAGAGCAAACCTGGGCTGATGCAAAGGCCAACCAGGCTCATGACAAGACAGACCTCACAAAAGATGTGCAGTAAGTTGGCTTAATTAAAGACAACAAATTTAGGCTCTAAATACATTTGCAGACATAAATATTTATTCACTACTGTCTTGCAGCATATAAACTATTTTCACACTTTATAACTGAGTTCTTCTCTCTTTATTTGTGCAGAAAAGTTTACAAGAGCAACATAGATATTAGTACACTTTACAGCCAAGAAGATGATGACAGCCCTGTGACAGAGGAAATGCAGCGCAAGCTCACCATGGAGTCTGAGCGTCTGCGCATCCGTATGCGCCAAGAGCTGGCAGAGCTGCGAGAGAGGTTGTCCCCATCTTCAGCGCATCTCAGCTCCACCCTAGCCAGCATGA
The DNA here is from genome assembly GCA_024447675.2 of Pterophyllum scalare. NCBI lineage: Eukaryota > Metazoa > Chordata > Actinopteri > Cichliformes > Cichlidae > Pterophyllum > Pterophyllum scalare. Next base: position 106,177 of record JAMQGT020014416.1, read on the forward strand.
GGGAACGCTTAACTCCCCTGACTCAGCAGCTCCAAGGCTCTCTTAGTAGCAACAGCCAAGATCTGTGCAGCCAGCTGAATCTTTATCTACAAGCATTAGACACAGCTGAGGCTCAGGAGGAGACCAGTCCATCTCTCTACCATGAAGCCTTCAAGTGGATGAGCCAAACCCTGGAGCACAGCAGTTTTAAGTTTGCTAACATCATCAGTGACTTTCATACCTCGGCCAGTGGAGCGATTGAACATCTGAAACAGACTAGTGCTCATGAGGAAGACCCAGCAGCATCAAATGTATGGCTGGAAATTAGTTCCAATTTGGGACAGGAAGTGAGTTCACTTAAAGACGAGGCCCAGAACAGGGTCGGGGTCCTGAAAACACAGCTTTCTGTGGTGTTACAATCTGCACAACCTCATAAGGCAGAAGTGAGCGGCGCTGTGGAGCAGTTCTGCCAAAATGCATCCCTGCAGATCCAAGTGCTTCAAGCCCGAATGGAAAAACTGTTTACAAGGCTGGAAGAAGAGCTGGTGGTCCCAAGAGATTCCAGCTTGTTTTCTTCTTCATTTATTCTGCAGAGTGGTACTTTGCGGGAGGAGTTCTCAGTTAGACTCTCTGCTCTGATCCAAGACATTATGAACTCAATGCAGTGACAGCAAAAACCTTTATTCTTTTTCCTTGCCACTGTACCCGTACAGTAAGTTTCTTGTAAATATGTATGAATGTGTAAATTTGATCTGTTTGTTTCATTCTCTTTGTGAACAAGTGAGTAATTGTCAATATGTATTATATGTATATATCTGCCTTTTTTCAGTAAAGGTATTGACGATACTGTACAGATTACCTGTTCTTTGTGTTTTTATTGCATATCAGCCACCATGTCTCTGAGTTGATTTTTATTTAAGTATTCAAAGCACTTCACACTTCATTTGCTTGAAAGCAATTGAGATTTTATACAAGACATATGTATGTAATCTTTTACAGTTCAAGTTTGACTTTCCCCTCACAACTGATAACTAAGAATAGACACAAAATTATATTTGATAATCACTGAAAAACAACAACATTATCAGGTTTTACTTTAAACAATACACCTGCAGCTTCAGCTGGTACAAGATGACAATGCAAAGAGAATTATCTGGTTGATCTGTCAGTCCAGTGCTTGAGAGCATTATCATCATATACAATGAAACTTCTTCAGAACAAACCAGCCACCAAGACCCAGCAGGACAACAGCGGCACAGTCAGGCCTGTCATGTCATGACCGTCGCTCCCTGAAGTCATGGAATTACCTGATACACACAGGAACAGATGATTAAGCTTGCTTTTTAAGTTATTGAAAGGTATTAAGATATTTATGAATCTATAAATGTAATTAAAGTATACTCACTGTAGTTAGCTGCACTGGGTCTGGCTTAAATAAAATTAGAAAAGAAAAATGGTAAGTGAGAAGCTTTGTAATTTTGGTGTCTTTGGAAAAGAAAAGCGTAAAAGTATGTTTCAAACCTTCTGCAGCGGTATAAAGAGGTCCAAGTGAAATGGTGGCTGATCCACTGCTTTCCACACCGAAAGGAGTCAAAGACCTTTTTCTTCTCTTATTATTACAAGCCTAAAAATATTCAACACAAAACATGCGAAACTATTAATATGCATGTTAAGGTTGAGGTAAGAATACAGGCCTGGGGATTTAGAGGGCCAGCCATGAAGCACAAAGTGCTGCTGGTGCCCATTGTAACAATTTTTCCCCATTTCTTTTACCTCATTTCCTGCCAGGCTATATAAAACCAGTAAGTAATGTATTTATGTTTCACTCAATATTACCTGTGCTTTCCGTTTCCTACTATGACTTTTTCTGGTGTTTTTGACTTTTCAACTTACTCCCAGAATTTGTTGGCATTTGCTAGGCTCGCAGAGTCTCAGTATGCAGTGCAGATAGATGCTGGACTTCGCCTGGTAACGGTGCTGAACAAAGCGGAAGGCCTCAAAGTTAAACTGGGCAACCTTGGAAACCCCATTGCTCGTCACAGTCGTCTTGTCGGCTATTGTACAGCTGGTGGAGAGGATGACCATGCAGTGAATATTTTCAGTAGTAACATGAAAATAACTAATATCTAGCCCCATGTGTATAGTTAGACTGTACTTTCTTTCTCACCCAGTGAAGAAGTCATATTGCTCGCTCTGCGACATGTTGTAAGGAGTGGGAGTACCAAAACAATGATCCAAGAGTACATAGAAACTAAAGAAAAAAGAACACCAAATCAACAACACTGCAATCTGATGAGTTCACTATGAACAGAACCGCATTCAAATGGCATTTACTTACTTTCCTGTAAGATTGTCAGCCTTGACCTGGACATATACCTTGGTTCGCAGCTCAAGTCCTGTTGAAGGCACCACTAATGGATAGTTATAGTTAGAGTCCTATAAAGAAAGCGCAATCAAATTAAACAAAGGCATTAGAAACTAATTTGATGTGCATGCTAATGAGCTGAATGATAACTTATACCCACATTAAAAACGCTCATTTTGAGCGTATCAATGAAGCTTCCATTATTTTCACTGGTCGCTACAGAGACTGAGGAGCTAAAAAAAAAATTATTGAAAAGATGCAAAAGAAAAAAACAAACTTTTAGATTCACTGTATAAATGCACATTATGAAAAATATCACTAGAGAAAGTATTTCTAGTTGCTCACGCTGTGATCTGTGTGTTGTTCATCAGGTATTCCAGTGGATAGCGGCAGGAGAAGTGGTAATAGAGGTCTGTGGAATAGCTGATCAGGCCCTGCTCAGACCTAGGTGAGTCAATGAATCCTGTAATGATAACTGACTGGATACTTGTGAAGCTGCTGAAGGGACCGGTAGGGTCTGGCTTTTCATCAACAATCTGACAAAGATAGAAAGATACACAATCATTTTATATTGTTTCTATATGCTGCCAAACCATTCTCCAAAAAGGAGCTGGATATCTATCATCCAATGGCAAGTCCATTCTCCAATATTCAATGACCTGCAGAGACTGGCGACAGGAATTATCCAGACTGTCGTTGACAGGAAGCTGGTAATGGATGACTGGAGGGCTCACACTGGTGTTGACAGAGCCCTGGCATGCTATATTATTGTGCTTCCCATTCAGTGCTAGGTCTGTGGCATTGAAGCCTGCCCACTGAGCTGTGCATAAGTTGATCTCCAGGGTAATCAAGCTCGTGCCACATTCAACCACTAGGTCTGAGCTGTCTGAGAAAAAAAGACATTTTTAAAACCCTAAGAAATAAATAATTGTATAGTTTATATTATATATTAATAATGTGAATTGTTTTGATTCAAAGGGTTAAATGATTATGATTCAGCTAAATAAATGTATACCAAATTTTTCAAAACAAAAAGTTTTCTGTTTTTTTGTTTTGTTTTGTTTTTTTTGGTTTTGTTTGTTTGTTTGTTTGTTTGTTTGTTTTGGGGGGGAGCCCCCCAGCACTGATATTCTATTTGGTGAAAGTCACACTAAGCATACCTGGGGTCCTTGCATAATCAGAGGAACAGTTGTAGAGACACAGAACAGGCTGCAGAAGCACAGCCAACAGAGGGAGACAAAGGTAAAGAGCCATAATGTCAGATGGAGAATCAGTCAACCTGTTCCTGTAGAAGGAAGAAAACAACAGTAGCAAGAGTTTCAGCCTTGACTAGCTGATTTCAAAGACATCAACTTATAATAATAATAATAATAATAATAATAATAGGATAAAAGGTAAATATGTTGTTGATTTTTGTCTTGCACAGCAAAGCAGCAAACATTTAATTCATGCCTCTAATTAATTATATATAAGTATGGCACTATGTAAAAAATGTATACAATCCTGTGTAAAAGTCTTGAGCCACCCCTCATTTTTTAAAAATATTTAGCTTCCTAGGAGCCAGGATTTCTTGTCATTTTTTAACATGGTCTTGAACAATAGGCTTTCTGGAGGTATTTCAAAGTTTTTCTTTGGACATTGGCTGCTATTTCATACATTTTTAGTCTAGTCCTTTTACCGGAGGAAATTATTTTAAATGATTTCAGGTTTTTTTTTTTTCATTTGTTAAGCTACCTAATACTGACATATGATAATAACAGACAACTTAGCTAAGAACCAAGTTTAAACTGTATCTTTAAATTGTATCATCAGCCTCATCAGAAATGGTCTCAGTGGAAAGGTGGCTGTCAAGAAGCCATTCTTAAGGAAGTGGAGTGTGATTTGGCACACCTCAGCCACGCTTAGGAATACCAAATTACACAAGAACTGGACTGAAAATCAGTGGCAACAGGTCTTAAGCAGTGATTAATCCAAATTTCAAATTTCTAGTTCAAATTTATATGTACAGAAGAGGTCAGGAGAGAGGTACAACAGTGAGTGTCATAGTTTAGGGCTGCATTTCAGCCAGTGGTGTTGGGGAGCTTGTCAACATTTATGTAATTATACACGTAGAAAAGTACCATCAATTTTGAGTCACTATGCAATACCATCTGGAAAGCACCAGACTGGCAACAGCTTCATCATGACAACACACAATGACTTCCCAAGAGCCCGGACTTCAGTGTCATTGAAGCAGTGTGGAATCATCTTGACAGAGAACAGAACAAAGGGCAGCCAACATCCAGAGAAGAGCTTTGAACGTCCTTCAAGAAGAACTATTCCTGAAGACTGCTTACAGATAAATGCATCATTACACTTATTCTGCATTATCCCTATCAATGTATTTAAAAGAAAAAATGAGCAGTGGCTCAAGATTTTTTTTACAGTATTGTATATATAATTATTTTAAATAGAGACCTATGCAGCAACCAGAAGAGGGTCTTACCTTGGTGGTACCTGAGCAGGTGTTTGTCACAGAGGTATTTGAGATGTATGGCTTTTATAGTGTTGAGGATGCCTTAAACCATAGCTGAGTGACTCTCAAGCCCTCTCTCGGTCTAATTATAGACCCCTACACACACACACACACACACACACACACACACACGAATAGACACTCTTTCCTCCATCTTTGTATACTGTGACCTGTCATTTAGACACCAACAGCTCCTGGCAAAGTTTACTGTTAGATCTTAACCAAGAAGATTAATGTCTTAGTGGGATGTGACACAGACCCTGCAGATTAGCTACAACTGCTGATTCAGGTTTCCCTCTATCAAAATTGATTATTAAAGGTCAGAGATGTAGTTGTTGGCTGTCACAGCTGACTGTGGTGAAGCAAGTGAGGTTTAATCCTGGATGCAGTGGGCATGTTTAGTGGTAGATTGTTGTAGATTTAAGAGATGCATCAATAGTATACATAGTTAGCCATGAATATAGTTCATCCTTACTTTAATTTTCACTATAACGTCTTGCCAAAATCAGAGAACAATACTGAAAATGAGCAGGTTCTTGATTACCACATAATGTTACTGATAAAACAATGACTGATAAACATGCAGAGCAAATGCATCATAAATAATAGAAAATACAACACTGCACCCACTTAACAAATGAGATCCTGCGTTGCATTACTAATAATTCAAGATCTAGATTTCCAAGCCAAAAGCATGAAAACAAAAAGGCCTGCATGTGCAATACAGCTTTCATGATTGTGTCTTAAAGAGTGGATTTATCTCTTGAGAATTACACACCTTGAATGCAACAACAACCTATTAAAAGTGTACTGTTAGTTTCCCTTGCATGTCAGACTTATCTCAATCTCTATAGAACTGCATTGCTGGTTGACTGGATAGCTATAGGCCACAACTGTACTGAGAACATCCATTGTTCTCCAGTAATATAGAAGAAAAAAATCATCAGTGCTTTTGCCAAAGAGCTCAAGGTGAAAGAAGACATTTGTTACATTATCCGGACATGTGTCACTCTGTCCCATCTGATTTCTACCTCCCAGGAAACTCTTTTGGAAAGAACTCACTGGCCATTCTTCTGCGCCTTACTCATCTTATCCACTTGTTTTTCCTGCTATGTCCCTGATTGTGAGGTCAAAGATTATCTAAGTATGTCTGGGCATTATGTATATGTTTAATGTATTGGATATCTATCAATATCCAATACATTAAACAAAATAAACTGCTGAAATATACAGGATGCAAAATGTTGTAAAAGAGTAACTATTTTTAGCAGGGTATGTTACTCAGTTTAAACAGGGATGTCATAACAGCGATCTCCAACAATGATTTCTGTGCAGCTTTAATGGCTCCTTTCACCAAGAGTTATAATGGTTACTGACACACAATCACACTAGGAAAGAATGAAAACGAGGCACAAGGGAGGGCAAGGATTTAGATTTAGGAGAAAGACGATACCCTGGGAAGCTTGTTCAGAGATGGTACTGTACTCTGTGGAGGTGTACAGTTGAGAAGCTCGTGAGTACTGCTATTAATGCTTCTGGGTGGGAATATAGGATATCACTTGGACAAATAACTGAGAAGCCTGTATATTTACTGACATTTGCGATATTTTGAAGTTCCAGAGGGGGATTTTTTTAGGCTGCCAAGTTGTAATAAATACATAGAAACATTTTGTCCTGTGACATAAACTGTAAACATCTTACACTGTAAAACATGCTGAATAAGTTTCGGTTGATCTTGATGATAGCAGATATTTTGTTTGTGTCATCAAGTGGCTGAAGGAGAACGAGTAAAATTACCAACTGTTGAATTGTTAATAGAAAGTCATGACTCTCAAGTTTAACCACAATGACGTTCTGCCACACAAATGTACAACTTTTTGCTCATTTTCTGCAATCCTTACTTTTTATAACTTACTAGAAAATTTAATCACTTATATAAATGAAATTCTCTGAAAAGTCTGGAGGGGAAAATTAAAGTAATAAAATCTTAAATAAAACACTGACCTCCACCAAGGTAGTTCATTCTCTAAGCGGGATTTACTTTTTATGGGAATAGTATTTTATTTTGTATATATTAATTTTGCTTTCTTTGTTCTTTTAAATGTACTTTAAAACGTTTGGAGTGCAAACAAGTTTAAAGTGCCGGCTTTTGTTATTTGTCCTCTTGAAACCCAGTTTAATATACTTGACATGATTTTTAGTGTAATTATTTTTATTTATGTGGATTTAGCACATGTGCAGCATTCTTTTCAAATTTGTTTAAATGTTTAGTAATAAATATCAAATGAAAAAAGTTTTTGACCACAAGTTTAATTTGTTTTTCAAAAAATAATAATGATGATTCTTGTTCAGGAACATTATAAATGTATTCAAATTGTTATGTATTTAAACAGTTAACCTGTTACTGTAATGTACATAACAGAGTCATAATAAAATACAAACAAAGACAGTAGAATTTTAAGTGTAGTTTTAAAGATACAAGACATTTTATGAAAGTTTGACCTTATTTGACCCTGAAGAAGATGTCAGAGGTAATTAATGTGATATTTAGAATCCCATTCTATAATTTCCTATGTGCCCATATGTTGTCAATACAAACAATGGCAGTAAGAAACATAGTTTTAAGTAGCTCTAATAGCATTATTATCACTTTGACTTTCAGACCAATCTACTGACCTTGATCACTCTTGTAAGAATCATATTTTCTAATTTAGAAGGCTTTTTGCCAATTTTTGACCAATAAATCATGAAGCTGATCTTTAAGCCATGTAAGCCTAATTTTAATGGATTGTTAGCATGACCCCACTTTACAGATGTACAAAGTTTGATCATAATTCATTCAAAACCTTTCCAGCTATTGTGTTTACAGACAGATTGATATAAATGTACGCAAACGCTACCAAAAACGTAATTTCAGTGGCGGAGGTAATAAAATTTTTTTTAAATCAATTCTAAAACATACTGGGAGCCAGTGTGAAAAAAGGGGGAGTTCTGTGCAGTCTGCAGTCATTCAATAGATTTTTTTTGCTAAGACAAGTAAAACAGCCACTGCAATAATCTAGAAACAATGAAATAAAAGCATGTAAAATATTCTGTGTCTTTAAGTATTAAAATAGATCTTATTTTTTGAAATATTTCTAAACATGTAAAATACCTGAGTAAATGTAAGTGGTTACTTTGTGGACAACAGTTATTTCCTTTTAAAAGATGAACAGGAGTTGCTGCTTGGCCTTACTTCGGTGTGGTTTGGTGTCATCTGCTGGGCAAAATTAAACAGAGTTCAAATGCTTTGTTGTTGTTGGGTCTGAGAGACTCATGATTTACCAGCATTGAAGAGTGAAAGCCAAAGATGCAACTTCCACCACAGCACAGTCACAGCCATTGTTTGGTGCATTTTATTTTCCAACTATCCATCCATTTTCTTCTACTTATCATTTTCAGGGTTGCTGAAGCTGCCATGGGGCAAGAGGTAGGGTACACCCTGGTCAGGTCACCAGCCTGTCGCACAGCTGACACAGAGAGACAGACCAACATTTCTCACTCACATTGGTTAATTTTATTTTGACTCAGAAAATTCTAATAAATATCCACAAAAGTAATAAATAAAATATTCAAGAAATGAAGGTCATATTAGAAAAAATATCAATCAGGTTTTGCTGGATTAGTAACTGGGCAAAGCAGTGAACACTACAGGCTAATTTTTTTTTGTTTTTTGTTTTATTATTTATCTTATAATTTCATTGAAAATTAGCTTAGCATCCAACCATCATGATGAAGGCTTTAAGGTGGGTCCTGATTTAGAGGCGGAGGATCAGTACTGTAAGCTGCATTTTATACAGCTTTGCTCCTAAATAGTCTCTCCTACATTATTTTACATCATTTACTCTTTAAAATCTAAAAAGATCAAATCCGCCAGTATGTCTAAAGTAAATGTGTAACAGTCCAACCTTTAATCCCTCACATGAGGTTATCCATGTTGCATTCCTGTGCAGAGCAAATAAGATTTGAGCCTGTTGCCCAGTAATAAACTCAATGATGATGCGAGGAAAGACTCAACAGTGGCAGGGTTTATAACACACAGTCACGGCCCTTTGTCACATGACAAATGTTTGTTTGCACCAGCCAATAATCAAATTAACTGCACAGGCAGCAAAAGACCAAAAGGAAGGAGGGAAAAATGAGTCCAGAGGTTCAGTCTCTCTAAAGACACCCACATGACTGACACAGCTGTGTCAGCAACAAAGAGACAGCCAGTGAGACTGCCTGATCCCAGGTAGCAGACGACATGTCTAAACAACCTATGATTATCTGTCCTCTTTCAGCTCTCCACAACAGGAAATGGTATTTTTACTCAACTTCCAAGGTCATGTGTTTGTACTTGTTATTAGAGGACATACAAGACAATGGGGTGAAGCCAGCATCTGTGTTATGAGCCTATGTGAGTCTCTTTATGTCTTAAGAACTTCTCAGATTTGAGTTCTACATCTCCATGGAAAATATTAAACCCATATGTGCAGCATCGCAGTCTACAGTATACAGTATATTAATATTTTCTATACTTGTTAGCTTCAAAACATAATGTAGCAATCTTCAAAATTTCCCAAAATTTTGTTTCCACATCCATGCATCCATCCATTTTCGAATAATCCATGTTCAGATATCCTTCTTGATACAAGGACTCGACTAATGCAGGTGCAGATTAGGCACATTTCTTGTGATCTGATTGCACTCCAACAAGCCAAGGTAATAACTAGATGGGTAGCTAAATATGCATGCCCTATTCAGTTGGGTTTATATTTTGTGACTGCAGAGGTCAGTGCATATAATTCATATCATTTCCATCCTACTGAAACCACCACTCAGTGGAGAGTCATGGAAAGACTTCCACCCAAGAAACAACCGCTAACTAACCTTCATTTATATTGGTGATGAAATAATTTGGCCAGAAAGAAAAATATCTGGTGGAACAGGCATTGAAATGTGATTTATTTTTGTTGCATAATTCATGACTGCTCCAGACACTCTAACCTCAGTCATTTGTTCTCTGAAAATTAAGGAAACTAGACCAAAGCAATGAACAGGAAGCCTGGTTCTGAAAAAAAAAAAAACTTTCCTCTTCCTCCTCTGCATGTTTTCCTGTTCCATGGGCAATCCCTCTCTCTCTCTCTCTCTCACACACACACACACACACTCTCTCTCTCTCTCCCACCCTATTCCCCTTTATCTTTTATTCTGAACCTATCTTACTATGCGTCCTTGCTGTGTCTCTTTCCTGAATGTTGTTTTCACAGTGTGGTCTAAGTGATTTCCCTCTAAACTTACACACGCTTTACTCGAGCTTTTCTTTTAGTTGGGAGCAGTATTTTTTTTTAAAGTATGCTTGCAAAACTTTGCCAGAAAAACGAAATGAAAAATAAGCTCTACTTTTAACAAGCAGCTTTTGAAGTAAACGTCTTCATTTTCCCCTCTGTGCTGTTTTTCCCCAGACACGGCATTCAGCCAGGAAGAATGAAAGATACTCATTAGCAGTTTTAATACAATGCGCATGATATGCACAAAGAGCTCTATTCATGCTACTGTGACGTTACTATATATGAAATGAGATATGGATGGTTAAATTAGAACACAGACTTGTACCTCAGTGGTTACAGCTAAAAGGGACACCAATAGTATTTTTCTCTTGCTATATTTTCTTTTCTTTCTGAGCAAAAATCTTGGTCCATCTCCCTCCTGGTTTTTTTTTCCGTCTAAGCAGACAGCATATGCACGCCTTCAGCAGACGACCCACTTTTAGACTGAATAGACTATTCTGCTGCTCCCTCTGTCATCACTGTGTTTACCACGGGGGTCTGGAGCTCAAGCTCATATCCCAACTCACTGCTTCACACTTTATATAAGATTCCAGCACACTGGGTGAACATGTAGAGATGGATTTTATGAAGCTGTTTGGCACCGTTATCGCCGTTTTGTTCCACCCTGGATCCGCTTCTAAGCTAAATGGTAAGAATTTCTTCGGAAAAGGGGAAAACTCTTAACAAACTTTGCGACGGTGTAATCGAAATGCGTTTTATTTCCGAGGTACGCCGTGACTTGGTTTTTACCGAGAAAGCTTCGATAATATCTGCATGCAGCTCTACGCAAGATCATAACTTGTACTTGTGTTGTTGTTGTTGTCATTGTTTAAGATAACGGGGCTGAAACCAGAGCCGCTGGGAAAGGCTATCCAGAGTGCGCAGTATAATGATAAACAGACAGCAGTCAGAGCACAGCAGCACGGGATGTGGTGGATGAACTTATTTAGAATGAGAAAGTCGCATAAATTAACACCTTGAAACCGAAAGGACTAATAGGATGCAATAATGCTACTAACTATAGGCCTAAACAGCAGCATTATGTGCCATAACTACACCGACATAATGCAAATCCCTATAGTTTGCCTTTTCACTCTTCTGTTGTCTCTCCCTGATGTGCAATCAGTGCTTTTAGCCAACCAGGATCAGTTTACAGTGAAAAGTTGAAAAGACAGTTGCAACTTTTCCTTTCTTTCGATCAAACAGGGACTGCTGGAGTTACTTCTAGACTAACCAGATGTTGATATATTAAACTTACATCTGTCTGCTGTGTGCCTCATCATCTTAGCCAGGTTCCTCTTGAAAAAAGAGATTTTAATCTCAAGAAACTTCCTGCTTAAATACAACAACATGAATAGATAGATAAATAAATAAATGCCCAGATGATTATAGACTTACTGGTCAATTTTTTAGGTACGCTGTTTAGCCACTCACATAGCAGCAGTTCAGTGCACTTAGGCATGTAGATATGTGTTTATAGAGAATAGTATGAAAAGAAAATATCCAGTGAACAGCTCTTCTATGTGTAAACACGCTTTGTCAGAGGAGAATGGCCAGACTTCTTTGATTTGATAGGAAAGCAGCAGTAACTCAAAAAGCCACTCCTTACAAGCAAGGTATGCAGAAGAGCTCCCCTAAACAGGCAACACATCAAAGCTTGAAGCACATGGGCTGCAGCAGCAGAAGACCACACCGGGTGTCACTCCTGTCAGCTAAGAAGAGGAAATTTGCATGGGGTCACCAAAGAGTCTTGATTTCTGCTGTGACATTTGGATGGTAGGGTCAGAATTTGGTGTAAACAACATTAAAATCATGCATTCATCCTGCCTCAACAGTTCAGGCTGCAGGTGGCTCACTTTGGGGCCCTTATTGTTGCTGACCATGTCCATCACTTCATGACCACAGTTTCACCTGTGCCATGAAGAATTAAGACAGTCCTGAAAGCAAAAGGGGTGCATCCTGGTACCAGCAAGGTGTGTCTAATGAGGTGCTGAGTTAGTGTATATGATGTAGGACTTACTATTTTGATTTGAATGGAAAAAGGCTGATGTTGCAGCTGACCCAGTCTCAAGGGACATTTGCACTATGATGAAACATTATATTTTACTATTTTATTTTTTTGTCTAAATAGGCATAACGTTTCTGAAAATTTGGTTGGATTTACAATAATATTTTAACATTATTATTTATATAATTACTAATAATTAATTATATTTATCAAATACAAAAGAAAAAAATTGTCCCAAACCTAAATAACTTGAAGTATTATTGTGAGAACTGCTTTGATATAGTTGCCTTGCTGTCTTCTGTGGCAAAGCATCATGCACCAGCTTGACAAACTTAATTTGACAGATGCTGAACATGGCATGTGGAAAACAGCAAAACTCATTTTAACTAAATCTGGACTCAATCATACAAAGGGTTGAGGCAGCAAGTTGTGTGTTGTTTTGTTTTGTTTTTTTCCAGTGAATGCAGTGGCTAATGTTGAAACTGCTGTTTAGCTGGTATGGAGAGGTGTCTCATTAAACATTTTCAGTATGAGTGTCATCACCCTGTAATGTTTTTGAGTGGAATAATAAGACCTGTTGCATCTATCCCCGCTTTCCGTTAATACATGCAATACTCAGCTAACATATCTGTATTTTTTTATATGTGAAAATGAGAATGCAAAATGATATTTACTGGCGTGAGACTTGTGTAGAAAAAAAGAAAACTTTTTAAGGTATAAATATCAGTACCATCTGGTTGACTCTGCCCACATTGCAGTGGAAAGAATTTGGCAATGCAACCCAAACATTCTGGTTTCTATTTTTTCCGTGACACTGTAAGTTGCTAAAACTCTTCCTGCCACATGGATACCACAGGAAGAGTTCAGAAAACAAAAGCCCTGCATTTATCATCTTGCTTTCTCCTTAATGCTCCCGTTGGTATCCAGGCCAAAGGATATGTCGGAGCGGGACACAGCGCCCATGTTACAAGGCGTCCTACATCCATGACAGCAGGCGAAGGCTGACCTTTGAGGATGCCAGACAGGCCTGCAGGTTGGACGGAGGCGAGCTGCTGAGCATTGAGACGGAAAGCGAGCAGCGACTGATAGAGAGGTACATACAGACGCTGGGGGCTGGTGATGGCGACTTCTGGATCGGGCTCCGTCGCAACCCACAACATTACAGTGCCGGGACAACAAGCCCCGGTTGTCCCTCCCAGTATTACTGGCTGGATGGAAGCAAGGCCAGGTTCAGGTTTGTCTCATTGTTTTAAAATATTTTTTATCTGTATATATAAATGTTTTAGCTGTATCTGTGAAAGCAGTATGAGTGGCCCCCTGAGACACAGTGTACTGCCGATGGATGGAAAAAAGCCCTATTCAATTGTGACTTTAAAAGAAATATTGGATTAGGTGATATTTGTGTGGGAGCGAAGGAATGTCTAATGTCTTTTGCAAGAATGTGGGAATGAGATAGAAAATAAATTACACTCATCTAAACTTGTACATCTTTTTTTGTTGTAGGAACTGGCACTGGGATGAGCCATCGTGCGGTAAGGAAATGTGCGTGGTTTTGTATCACCAGCCCTCCTCAACACCCGAGGGTCGTTTCCTGTTCCAGTGGAATGATGAGTACTGCAGCTCCAAGAACAACTTTGTCTGCAAATACCCGGAAGGTGGGCTGGTACCTCACAGACACTAGTGATGTACCTGGTTTAGCAGAGCTGGAAAATGTTGAGATTTGATACTCTTGGTTTTTCTTTAGTTCTTAAAGCTGCACAAGGCAGAATTGTATCTTGTAGAGGTAATTATTGTAGTGTATCCACTGCTGCCAAGACCTAGATAGTTTTAATGCTCTTTTTCCTCACATCTGATATGAAAATGCAGCTTCTCAAATATTTATTTTTCAATGAATTGATTACATGAGAAGGGAAAAATGACTCACTTCTTTGTATAAACCAAGTTTTAGCAGCCTCACCCATGTAACTTCTTCCTCTGAATAACTGTAATTTACTTCCTTGTTTTACAGAAAAAGTACCAGTTTTTACTGAGGACAGAAACACAGCATATGCAGGTACAGCACAGCGTTTGTGCATGATTTTTCACAACTTCTTATCACTTTTGTTCTCATGTTTACCTCCTGCTGTTTAAATGTTTCAATTTTTATAATCTGCAAGTAATGCCTGCAGGAACTGCATACCTGCATAGGTAGGTTGTAATTCTCTTATAAGGAAAGTTATTGGAAAACAAATGTCAAAATCTTCAGTTTAACAAAACAAGAATTAATGCTTAATTAAAATGTGCACAACATATTGATCACGTACAGTGTGTCCCAACTGCTATGTGAGATAGTGCTGGATGCATTTCTGGAGAAATGTTCAGCAAAAAAACTGAATTAAAAGGTGTTTGGTTGGATTCAGATCAGCCAGCAAGGTCATAGAGATTTCATTTCTTTCCTCTTTGGAAACTCTTGTGCGAATATGTGCTTATCATGCTGGAATATTCCTTTCATTCCAGGTATCAGACGACTGTCAGCAATCTTGTCAGCCAGTGTTTTCTAATATCCGCAGGCACTGATGTTGCCTTGCTGTATCTATAAATGCTGCAGCGAGAGTGCTGACAGAAACTAGAGAGAGTATATTTTTCCCATATTGGCTTCTCTTCATTGACTCCCTGTTAAATCTGGAATCAAATTTAAAATCCTTGTCTTCACATACAAGGTCTTGAATAATCAGGCCTCATAGTACCGTGTTATCCCAATAGAGCACTTCACTCTCAGACTGCTGGCTTACTTGTGGTTCCTAGGGTATTTAAAAGTAGAATGGGAGGCAGAGCCTTCAGCTTTCAAGCCCCTCTTCTGTGGAACCAGCTCCCAGTTTGGATTCAGGAGACAGACACCCTCTCAATTTTTTAAGATTGGTCTTAAACTTGATAAAGCTCATAGTTAGGGCTGGATCAGGTTACACTGAACCCTCCCTGGAGGTTTCTTCCTGTTAAATGGGAGTTTTTCCTTCCCACTGTTGCGAAGTGCTTGTTCATAAGGAGTTGTTTTGTTTTTTTGGGGTTTCTCTGTATAATTGCAGGGTCTTTACCTTACAATATAAAGTGCCTTGAGGTGACTGTTGTTGTGATTTGGTGCTATATAAATAAAATTGAATTGAACTGAATTAAAATGCCATATCCAGAACACCTTGTGCACTCATGCAGCTCATTCACTGTCAAAATTATGCACTCACTGCTTTATTCCTGGCCAAGTTCATCCTGAGCATGCTGAATCCCATCTGGTGCTGGAAAAAGTTATGGTGATCTCACCTGAACAAATAACATGCTCCCAAGATTAATTCAGTTTATTTTCATGTTCTTCAGCAAAGTTTGAACTTGCTGTTTTGTGCTAAAGCACAAAGAAGGTTGGAGTTTTTTGGGGTTTTTTTTGTTTGTTTGCTTGTTTTATTTTTATTTTGCTTGTTCCATCGCAGTGACATTATGTATTGTTTTTTCACACTGTCTGAGCGGTATTAGAAATCTTTCCTTTACTATCCCGTTTGCCAAGTCTGAAGCATATTTCTATTTCTCAGAGCAAAAAATGTTCAAGTAGTGCACCAGTCATGGCCTCACTGATTATATGGCTCTTTTTATGCCTACTAGGTACTGCTGCAGGTGGTTTAGTGGCACAGTGGTGCGGTGTTTAATAATAGGTTCAAATCCACTGGCTGGCTGGGGCCTCTCTGTGTGGAGTTTGCATGTTTTCTCTGTGCCAGCATGGGTTCTCTCTGGGTACTCCAGCTTTCAGCTTCCTCCCACAGTAAAAAGACATGCATGTTAGGTTGGTGATTCTAAATTGGCTATAGGCCAGATTGTGACCATTAATGGCTGCCTGTCTCTGTGTTAGCCCTGTGACAGACCTGTTCCCCATCTCTCGCCCTATGACAGTTGAGATAGGCTTCAGTACCTAGATATCAAATAATGGAGTTTTGGTGGATTCTTCCAAATGCCTTACTTTTGTAGCAATTAAGTATTCTTGATATTTAGTTTGTTTATGCATTGCATCTACTACCCTGGAAAGTTTTTAAGACATTGGGTTGAACTACATTATTTGCAATAATTTCTCCAAAGTAGCAGGGTGTGGTCACTCAAGCTCTCTCAGCACTGGTGTATGATTCCTGTCTTTATTAGTCTTTATCAACATAAAATATATCATCATAAATCCATAAATGCCAAATGGAGTTTGAAATGTGTGTCTTATGTCTATGAAAGACTTTTATACAGATACAAAATGTATTCACTGACTAACTAATTATTTTTTACTCTAATGAATTTAACTGAAATCCTTAATTATGTGATAACATAAAGGAAGCTAAATTATGAATTACTCAAATTATTTAGTGTTTTTCACATTTACCTGTTACTTTGTTTTCTGGTTTCTTTAGTACCATCTTTGATTCCAAATATATTTTCAACCACTGAAAGTAATGAGAGGATAAAAATAGGACTACCGGAATCATCAGGTAAGAAAGGAAAGAAAACATTCTCGATACTCTGCACGCTATGTTTTGGGAAAATGAAAACCATTGTGTCACAACTGATGTTCTTTTCTTTGCAGTATCTTTCTCTGACAACACCGTGTATGTTTCCTACATCCTTTATGCAACTATCCCTGTGCTACTGTTGCTGTTGTTTGCAGCTGCTGGTTTCTTTTGTTACAAACAACATGCTAAGAGGTAAAACAGAAAGCTATAAGAGTAATAAAAGTGCACATGATTGTATCATTGTGTCCCACTGTGCATAAGTAGGGTATTTCTGTGCATAATGCATTTATTTATATAGCTGTTGAAAGTTTTACATTACAAAATTTAGCAGGTGATGATTTTAACTTTGGCATTCTCTCATATTCAGGAGGAAGACAGAAACAGAAAGCTATCCCAGCAGATCAAAACAGTGGGTCCTAACAACAGCTTCATCTTGCCCTGTGCAAGGACCTTATGCCTACAGTGACATTACCAAACTGCCTCACACTGCTCTGGACAGCAGGATACCAGCAGAAATCATGACAAAGTACTCCTGTGCTCCGTCCCATGACCCGCAGTGTAACGATTATGAGAATGTGTCATGTGTGAACAATGAGAGCGGCTTTGTGACCAATGACATCTATGAGCCCTGTAGAGCTCAAAGCAGGCGCTGCCGCAGTCAGACTGGATGGGTGGAAAACGAGATCTATGGATGACATCGGTGTCTACACATGTCATCCATAGAGCCTCAGACAGAATACAGTTACCTGTGTGATGGGGGATTTCTAAACAGCTTGGCCTTTTCTGCACAGGTTTCACTAGATTTCCAGTGCTACATGCTGGACATACTTTGTCTGCAAATCAGTGTATTTCATAAAGCAGGGATTCTCAAAGTTTTGTCAACTCCAATGACTTCATATTCTCCTGCATATGTTTATATTTTTCTGATGTTAAAAATAAAATGTGTTATAGTCATACTAATGGCATTGTTAGCGCCATGAATCACCATGCTAACATGCCAAGAAAGGCTGCTGACAACATAACGTGCAGCAGGTACATTGTTTTCCATGTTCACCATCGTAGTATGGATGCCCAAAGTTGCAGACTAGTTCTACACACTAAATAAAGCTGAAGCTAATAGAATCTGATTGTAAAAGAAAGGGATGACAAGATAAAGGATTGCGGAAGTGATTCTGAAGAGGGCATGAATGTGTGCACACAATTTCATGGTAATCCATCCACCTCTAACCAATTATGTAACATTACAGCAGCACTAAAGTTTTGAGAGGTTTTAGGGGGCATTAATGAAACCAAAGAAGCATTAATAGTTCAGGTCAGTTTGGTGGTGCAGCAGTGCTGCTGAATCTGACATAACAGATTATGCAATTAGCCTAATCCTGCTGATGTTGCATCCACACAGGGTTACTCATTTTCTAAACAATCATATAAAATACTCAGCCCTTTTAAAAAATAATAATAACAATGTCACCAGATATGAAGAGTCATGAGACCAAGAAGGCTTGCTGTTGGCTTGCTGCTGTGATGGAGATGTCCAGCTCAGGAACTGTTTTGACCTTTTCTCTAAACTTGCACTGTGGTGTCATCCCTGTGTAAGGCTTCCTGTTTGGTCTCTGATGTCAGAGACCAGCACAGAACACAAAGAAACACTGATGGCAGAACTGCACCGGCCAAAATAAACCTCAAAGTTGTGCAGTTTCCTGACTCCACCTGATTGTGTGAGAGGTTCAACCTTTTCACTGATCTGACAGTACAGAAACTTTTATTTATTTTTTGGTGAGGCCAGTTTAGAATATATCACACTATTCATCAAAGCACGTGCATTTTCTTGTTAATTTAAAAATCACTCTTTGCGTTAAATATACAAATGCCTGTGTTATTTCTGAATGTGCACTGAGTGGGTGTTGGATCGGTGTCTTGGAAAGATGTAGCAAGCCCAGTAAGGAGAGGCTGAGTGTGTTCTTGGAGAATGTTAGACAGGAAATGCCAAAAGCACATCTGGAACTCTTACATTCAGGAAGTCTATGCGTGACAGCGGAGGCTTTCGGAGCACTGCTCTGCCTGCCTGCCTACTTAGCAATCCACTGTTCTCTGTTTGACTGTCACTACACACGATTACGAGAAGCACTGCCGAGTGTAGGTCTGTGCTGCAATTCAGACATGAAGTTGGATCCTATTTCTGATGTTTAACATATTATGGTTGCGTTCTCTATTTAATAAATATATGGATATACTGAAATGTGTTTCAATCTGTGCATGAGTGCAGGGCATTGTTTGAATGAATTGCAATCAGTCAATCATTGTACTGAGAGCAGCACTTGAAAGGAAAATATGGAGCCTGGCTTCAGCTTTCTATTTTCGCCAACAGATGGTGCTGTCATGTAGCTGACAAAAGTTTCTCTGTGGCTGATAAAATGTCTGCTTTCATATGGGGTTCTGCATGTTCCATTATATAATGTTATAGATTAGTAATGCACGTCACAGCTATGCATTTATCTGGTTTATATTGTTTCAAGCAGAAATGCTGGGGATTCAAGGATTTCTTTTTCATTTTTTTATTTAAATAAAACAAGTTGGGGTTTTTTGTTTTGTTTTGTTTGTTGCTTAATATATATATATATATATATATATATATATATATATATATATATATATATATATATATATATATACATATATATATTTTATATTTCATATATATTATATATATATAATATATATTTATATAT
This sequence comes from Pterophyllum scalare, assembly GCA_024447675.2. Taxonomy (NCBI): domain Eukaryota; kingdom Metazoa; phylum Chordata; class Actinopteri; order Cichliformes; family Cichlidae; genus Pterophyllum; species Pterophyllum scalare. Next base: position 125,626 of record JAMQGT020014416.1, read on the forward strand.
ATATATTATATATATATATATTTTTTTTTTACTTACTTTTTGCAGAGCCCACTCTAATCAAGTACAAGTAGCAAGTTTCAGTCTGGTTCAGAATGCTTTTAGCCCCTCTCCCCTGCATTTTCCACTCGCAACCGACAGAAGCCTATAAAACACCTGCAGGGCAAAAACTTCAAAGTTACCTATGCGCGCAATCAAGCAGGGCAGGCGAGCAAACAGATTTCAGAATAGCAATTTTACCGGTTGACGTAAGAGGTGGGTCTGGTTGTCTTGGCAACCAATTGGCACTGAAGTGTGGAGCGGCTCGGTGGCCCCGCCCACTGTACAAATACCCCTATGGCTTTGACGTCAATGCACGTCAACCGGAGAACATGATGCCTCTTTGCAAGTCAACTCGTGTGCTCTCTAGCCGATAGAGGTGCCTCAAGCCGAAATATTATAGCCCTATTGTATTGGAGAACGTGGTGTGACAGCCCGCGGGCTCAGCAAATGGCCAGCGTCGTATCGCCACACTAGCGGAGAGTGTCGCCACAGTGGCGTTCAAGCTGGCAGGCGACACAGAAATCAACTTTGTGTATTTTTAATGGACACGCTTCGAGCGGCGGCAGCGGCGGCGGTAACGGCGGGCGGTTTGTTTTCCTTTCGTCTTTATCTCGAGCTGCTCAAGTAAGCCCAAGTCTGCCCCTCGTGTGTCCCCGCACGTCTGGCTACCTCCTACTCTTCCACAAACAGTCCCATTTTAGAACAGCATGGTCATGGCTGACAGTGTCCAAAAACCGCTGATCCGGGGTCCGGTCCGAGTGGGCTTCTACGACATCGAGCGCACTTTAGGAAAGGGCAATTTCGCGGTCGTGAAGCTGGCCCGACACCGCATAACCAAGACGGAGGTGAGTCTGTCGGCAAACTAGTTAGCCTGAAAGCTAACTTATGCTACTGTTTTAGCGGAGTTACATAACTTTTTATGCACTAGTTGACACCCTAGATATTCTCAGCAGATACCGAATTGCTCTCCATATCGTGCACTTAATACATCTTGGATCAGATAACTACCGGCCACCCGACTGCTCCAGCGCGAGCAACAGCTGGTGTGCCTGAAAGCTGCAGGTACGGGAGCAGTGAATGACTGCACGTTCACCCCTCCAGCTGACATCACTGCCAGTAAAAAGGTCTGACCACCAGTGCTGCTGGGAAACACAAACTGTAAACATGTATTCTTTATTATTTTATACATGCACCCCTTTGTTTACCGACCCAGACGATACCACAGTGTACCAACTCAAGAGTATGGATGGTGTATCTGGGGCGTGCAGCATGGGTCGGCGGTCCCCTTATGTAATTCAGGTAATGATGTGATTTAGTTGTTTCTTGTCCCGGCGGTGCCTGGAGCTTTGTGAAGAGCAGGGTATACCAGCCAGAGTATGTAATTGGAAAGCAAAGTGTTTTGCACGCATGCATGCAGACACTGCTTTTTAAAGGGGGTCTTCGCTTAGCTTGGAGTGATATTGCGAACACTGCACACTCTGAGGCCATGCAGCAAGAGCGCAGAGGGAACAGGGCTTGGGTTTGTCTGAATTTACTTCTGGTTTTATGTCAGCTTTGTGCAGAAGGGTCGTTCTCAACCAGTACCACGGAGTGCCATGACTTTCAGCTGTAATGACAGAGACACAAGGAATTTGCTGTAAAGAGTGTTCAGTCAGGGAAAGAAAAAAAAGGCTGTTATGTGCGGTGATAAGCCTGGAGAGCTGTTGCACACTTTGATCTCTGGAGCTTCCATTTGATTACACTGTACAGAAAAGACAAAGATTTACATCATCCAGGCAAGACCCTTGGTAGGTTTAATGAATAACAAGGCAACAAAATGGCTCTTTGGGCTCTTATCTGTTAGTGGCACAGCGTTAGTCTAGCTAGGTAATCTGCACCCTGTAACATTAACAGCTCTGTGGATGCAGGTTTTAATTTCAGGCAAACTACACCAGGTGATTTCACTAAGCAACTGCACTCCTCCCTCAGCTGGAGTGGTATTAAAGATTAGTGAAAACATGCATCTCATTGGTTGTTTTTAGGCTGGACTTGGTAGAGGTCACTCAGTGATGGTCAGTACAGAGAGCAACTGCAGCTGCCTGACTCGGCCAGGCCCATTGCCAGAGCCAGACTGTTGGGTTTTTTTGGGTTTTTTTGGGTTTTTTTTAAAAAATTTTTTACAGTGGCCAAGGTCAGCTGGAGAGGCAGGCTATCAACTTATGTGATGCCATCTGCCTTGAGAATTTGCCCGGCCACAAGTACATCAGTGTAAAGAAAACCAGTGTCCTGACACATGAAACAGCAGATGTGGTGTAACGATGGGCATATTCCTGGTCAGTGTTATCTATGTGTGAATAACCTACTTTTTCTACAGTATGCATGACCCCTGCATGTTATACTGACCCTTTAATCCCATTAAGTACATATTGCAGTTTGTGGGTTTACATAGTGCTGGACCATTCCCGTGTGGTCCAGTCTGCCAGCTCAGGAGGTAGTACATCTATCCATATCTAATTATAGGGTCATCATTTCTTGCATTGTATAAGTTAAATTCCCCCCCCAACTCATTGTCCTCGAATGACCTTGCGCCAGCACAGTTCACAAGATGGATTGTGGTGTGTGTGTGGATTTAGTTTTGTTGACAATGTAATCAGCTAGCACAGATCTTTTCATGTTAGGTATCCTGCTGTCCCTCTGCAGCAGAACAAAGGCTTTGAATCTTATGCCCTAAGGGTCTGCACAGGTAGCTGGAGTGCCATTAAAATATCTGGATTCCTTTCTAGGATTTAATCCTGAATTGCACACCTGTCTGTATCTAGCTAGGGAGATAATAGAGAGTGTTGAACGTATCTCAACACCCATTACTACTCATCTGTAAGTGCTAACTATTAATATGTTAACGGCAGGTCAGAATAAGTTACAGATTTGTCTTTAAAGTTCAAATTAAAAGCTGAAATCATTGCCACATGAGTTAGAACATTATATTTCCTTTGAAAATACAAAAATGCACGTTCATCTGGCAGAAAACACACTTGATTTGACTGTTGTTTCAAAACACTGTTACATCAGCGGGCAGTGCACTGTGCAAGCTAGTCATTGCAACTGCACATTCCTGGTGACAATTTTTCTAATGTGAAAAAGATCTGCTGTTTATCTGATCGTCACGCCACAGACAAAATGCATGTGATAAGTTTCCAGAGGAAAATCCAGTGTCAAACAGTATTCTTTTGCCCTCAGATAAACCCTCAGACGACAGGGCTCTACAGCCTAACTCGCCTTTTTAGGACAGTAGCTGTGTTCCCAGTGCTGCCACATTCAAGTAGCTTGTTTTGTCTGAATAGTCCAAAAGCTAAAGGTTTTCAGTTTTATGTCACGGAAGACTTGGAAAACCAGGAAATATTTATATTTCTGAGGCAGCGACCAGAATTCTGACTTTCGTTTTCCTTTCTTTTTTCAGGATTCTAAGAAAAAAGTCTCAAGTCTTGGAAATTCTTAAAAAAATTTAATTCATCAAAATTTTAATTCAGATGTTTTTCCTCAGAATTCCTCAGATAAATAATCTGTTGATCAGTTAATATATCTAAAGTCTTAGTGTTTTAGCTCAAGCCCCACTACTGTGTAAGTCTCTCCGTCTAACGGTGGTGTGATTGCTGAGAGCTGGGGTCTCCTGTTGTTTGCTCCTGCAGTTTGGCTTGCAGATGCTTGGAACACTTCTGGTGAAATGTTGTTTATGACACAGTCTGAAGGAGAGATGTTCCTGTTGCCCTGATACTTACCGGACATCGTTAATCAAAGCCAAGCGTGTTAGAAGTTTGCGTGTGTGATTTACATTTGTTCATGTCATTGTGGTCTTGTGTATATCCAGTAAAGCAGATGTTTGCATCAGCGGGATCTCCCATGTAATTTTTCATTATTTGAAGATTGTTTACGAAGGTTTCGGTACAAGCTGCATTTGTCTATCATTTCGTTTTCTCATTAGAATGAAAAAAGAAAAAAGCTGAAGAGGAGCAGACCGTCTGCCTTTGTTGCTTGGAGAACATTAAATTCCCGTCTGCACTTGTGTTTGTGTGAATGTGGGGAGCTCTTTGTCATTGCCCATCAAAGTCTGATGTGCTATAACAATGACTCCATTGTGTGCTGTTAAGAAACTGACTGTTTACAGTTGTGTTGTTGATGCTTGATTCTGCAGGTGGCCATTAAGATCATCGACAAGACCCAGCTGGATGCTGTCAACCTGGAGAAGACCTACAGAGAAGTTCAGATCATGAAAATGCTGGACCACCCCCACATTATTAAGCTCTACCAGGTGAGTCTCTGGCTTCGTTGTGTGTAGCACAGCATCTTTTGAGTGCACGGCATGCCAGATGGGGACTTAAATGATTAATCTTTTTGGATGTGCTGATTTCATCGTTCTGCTTTGGTTTGGACAACAGCATATCATGAGGTTTTTTTTTTCCTAGTCTATTATGTATTTTGAGTCTCTCCCAAAAGATAATATTTGTCAATTGTTATTCCCCCATGTTGTTGTTCTGTAAAGATAAGTAGTTTAGTCTAATTTTTTTCTTCTTTTCTGATCTGTATTTTTTTAATTTTGTTTTTGTCTCCCACTTGACAAGCTTTGATCAAGAGTTTTTCTAGAGATTTATTTTTGGCTCAAGAGCTTCGATCTGACTTTTTTCTTTGACTCGTTCCATCCCAACCCCTTGTGCTCTATCAAGATTGAAAGTACTGCATTTATTTAAACAGGAATTTAACAGTTTACAATAAAGTTTAAGAAATTTATTAAAAGCAACATCACACAGGCCCAAATTCACACATTCTTGGGTTATTTTCTAATGTAAACTGCTGTAATGGGTGCTGAGAGTTGGTCTTCATCATCAATCAAGCCCTAACTGTGCAAACAGTCTCACAGAACATCAGTGGTCAATACTTATGGTTTGGAAACAATGTTGAAAATGTACATTGATGAAGACGAGTCATTTTCGTTCACCCAGAAAAGTTATCCCGAGCCTGCTGATAATCTTTTTTTCTTTTTCTTTTTTTTCTTCCTCTTCTTCAAAGAATTCATGCACTTTTCCACATCTCCAGTCAAAGACTATCTTTGTGAAGGCAGGGGCGAGAGTGTACCACAATGCATGTGCAATATGCATTGCAGTGTGGATCCAATGTGACAGTTGTTGAAGGGACTTAGAATTTGCACACATGAATTTGCACAGATCAGTTTTGTGGAACAAAACATGCTGCAGCTCCTCACTGATCTGCTTTCCAGGCCCTTAAGCAGTAGTGGTGTCAAAATGCAGGACCAATCCAGGTCATTTTCTATTGCATTAGCAAACAACTGTGACCTAGCAGAGAACCTGCCACTGCAGTTAAAGATACGAGAGCATAGTTAATAACTGATGGGCTCGCTGCACTTATTTCATCTGTTTATATATTGTACTCTGTATGAAGATGCCAGCGGCAGAAATTTAACAAACAATTTTTTGGCCCATCAGATGTGACCTTTTTTTCAAAACTATTTTTTACTGATTGCTTGGATTTTATTATTTCATGGGACTTCAGTGTTAAATAAATACAAAGTATTTATTTAATACTTTGTATTTATTTAACACTAAAACACCTTGTCAGTTTTTATTTGCTAAAACAAACTGAAAGCAAAAAAGTCAGATTTTGATCAATCATGCAGTACCATCTGGGAAACGTCTGATTGGCAGCAGCTTCATTCTCCAGCATGACAACAATCTCAAACACACTGCCAATGCAGTAAAAACATACCAGTGTAGAAAAACACACAATGGAACGCTATCAGTTATGGATTGGTCACCCCAGAGCTCAGACCTCAACATTATTGAAGCAGTGTGGGATCAACTTGACAGAGAACAGAACAAAAGGCAGCCAACATCCAAAGAAGAGCTTTGAATGTCCTTCAAGAAGCCTGAAGAACTATTCCTGAAGATTACTTGAAGAAATAACAAGGAAGCTGCCTAAGAGGGTTCAGGCTCTGTTGAAGAATAGTTTTCTTTCCAAATATTGACTTTCAAGCTTGCCTTTTATACTGTATTTACATTTGTGTTTGCACATATTTTCCTGCACCCATTTCACTTTTTCTTAACAAAATATAAAGAAATGAGGTAACTCAAGACTTTTGCACATTACTGTAGTAGTATCTAATGTACACAGAACAAAATTCTGTTTTTGTGAGTACCTGCAGCAAAGAATGCTAGTTTGGTATTGCTTTAACCGGCCTGCATAATAAATTTCAAAGCAGCCTTTTAACAAGACCTGAAGCGTCTCTTTGCCTTGAGGTGAATTGAGAGATTGTTGTTTTAAGACTAGGTATGTTTCAGTAATTTCATCACAAAGTTGATATTTGGGTGATTTCATAAGCACAAACCATTAAGTACATCCTTTTTTTTTTTTCCCCTCCCCTCTGTGCACATAGGAGCTGGCGTGTTATAATTCAGTATTCCACTGGTCTATATCTGAATGCAAGTATCTGTTATTGTGCATGTGGTCCATGGTCACCCTGCCATGAGTTGATGGGAAACTTGAAGAGGATATAGAATATAGCTGCTGTTAATGTTATTATTAACACTTAATTCTTAATGTGCATTTTTTAAAAATGGTGACATGAGGCTTAACAGGATTAATAAGATTAAATTAAAAGTACTATTAAACCAAAACAGTCTCAGCAGAATGAGGTGTGCTGAAAATTTTTAGATCCTGCAACTAAATAATTTCCCTTGTACCAGCTGGGTAACTTTACAGTGTTCACATAAATTTTACTAGACTCACAAAAGTATGTTTTCTAAAGTGACTGATTCTGATTGTTGGACTTTATTGCTGTTTTAGCCAGGCAAAGGCAAATTCATTTCACGTAGTTATCATGAATGCCAGTACCTTTTGCAAAATCGCCTAACCACTGATAACTGAACTGTTTTGGTGATTCAATTATATTGCATAAGCCTTTGGATCCTGTTACATTTACTGTGTAGGAAAAGTAAATGAGTGTTCATTATCATTACACAACCATGTGGCACCGTTCCAGCTTTCTGCTGAGTTATTTTGGTGCGTATCATTATTTCCAGCAGCCTAACCATCCAATCAGCACTCGTCAATTAGTGATTTCCTTTCCAGTCTCATAAACTGGGATTGGCCCTGTAGCCCAGAGGAAAGCCCTAGCCAATGAAGATGCACGAAGATACAGAACAGTGGACCCAGACTCTTGTTTCTTATGCATTGTGTATCCTCTTCTGTATTAACCCCTGGTCTGCCTTTGTTTTCCTTACTTTTTTTTTTTGTCTGTCTCGCAATCCTCTGGCTGTGTTCAGTCTTCTGCTCTCTGCTTTCCTGCTTATTCCAGTTGATGTTATTTCTTTCAAAATTACCAAAGCACTTTCAGAGTAATGCAAGTGTTTTAGTTGAATATGAGTCATGTTAAATGAAAATGCTGGATGGACCCTATTCAATGTACTGAATACTGCAGTCAGTACTTGGTCTGAAACCTCATTCAGTTCATTAAATTTAAAGCTATAAATGACTCATTCACAGTACTTTCATTAAAACTGACTGCAAATTTCATTTATTGGCCAATTCCCATTGCTGAAGTTTGACCTGCTGATACGATTTCCTTTGCAAGAACTATAAAAGACAGCATACACAAGCAAAAGGTCAACTTTTTTTTTTCCCCAATGCAAAATTTTATTTTCATAATAAAAGAAAATATTAAATGTTACCATTTTCCCCAAACTGCAGTAAGTTACAGGATTTTCTCTCAGCTGAAACAGCTGAAAATAAAGTGCTCTGCTACTGCAGAGAGGTCCAAATAACAAGGAACAATTGATTACATTTTGGTGGTGATCTCAATCACCATTTGGATCCAGGGATTTTTGTTTTTAAACAAGGGACAATATACACATTTCTGCTATCTTGAACCAAACGTTTTAAAATAAAATTCATTAAACCTTGTGGAAATATTCCTTAGGGACCCAAGAACATATGATTGTATTTTCAAGGTCAAAGGTCAAGGTCACCAAAAATTATCATTATTGCTGAAGTTTTAAAATTCATATCTGTGAATTTTTCATCTATCGCGATGCACTCTAGTACTCGGGTCTAAACTGTTAATGTTGATAATGGTTTTTTTCTATTTCAAATTAAAATACTGACAAAGTGAACCACAAAAACTACATACACAGCCACAATTCATATCTCGGCAAATGTTTACTGAGTGCCCTTTTAGTTAGACTTGTCAGGTTTTCCGCATGTTGGCAAACTTTGTGTTTACACACAACTGGGTTGTAATCTGACACATGAGGCTGAGCAGCCAGTCCATGCTGAGGATGCTGAAAATCAGCCAACTCCTGTCACTGGCCAGGCAATCGCTGCACCTCTAATTAATAGAGAAATAAGAGCTGCTCTTTATCATAGTATGATATTTATAGTAGATGGGATCAATCCAAAATAAATGTTAGAGTAGTACTCAACCCTTCTCATCAAGTTATCACAGAACATGTCAAAGCATTAAATGCAAAGTGTAGTTTCCATTTATTGGTTTCTAAAATTCAAACTGAATTCTCTGAGTTTACTGCACGCCATCAGACCTCACAAGCAGGGCTGGATATATCAGACCTCTGTAATTTTTTTTGTCTTAAAATATTCATTGTCTTGTTTGCTTACTTTGATCAAAAAGTCCTGATTGAAATCGCCTTGTTTTTTAATTATTTTAACTACTTCAGACTATTGTTGTTGTACTTCTGATTGTTCGTTTATCACAAGTGTCAAAAATCACGCCCAGCTGGTGGGCAAAACTCCCTGCATCGTATTGATGACAACTAGTGCGCGCTAACTCTAAAATTTATTCATTCGATGGAAAAAGCTAGGGAAAAAAATGGAAAGATATCGGCCACAGAATAAAACCTGATCTCTCCCATGGTGGGTATTTTATCTTGTCAAACACAAGTGATGTAATATCATTAATAATGGCTACATTCCACTCAGGTGCGTCAGTGCCAGGGCCCCGCTACTCTCTATGCTGGTTTACTGGCACACCGACATGAAACAGAGCCATCGTTAATACTATTAGTTACACCTGTGCTTTTCCTGCTGTGCCAGGTCAAAATGTCTGCTGTGAAAGGGTTTATTTTCCATTAGGTTCTGTATTGGCTCTCAGAGTACCGATACCCAGGCTTAATTCATCAATCAGTTGTAAACAGAGAGGACAGAATGTTTGTTTCAAAACCAAGACCAACTAAAAAAAAATAAATACAAGGGGGGGGGGTTAATTTCCTAAATCCATGAATCGGTCAGTGTAACAGATGGAAAATTGATCATAAACAATGAGCGTGGGATTTCTAGTGTGAATGTCTGGCTCGCTGTGTCTGATTCATCCTCCTCTCTCCATCTGATTCTCCCCTCCGCATTTAATTCTATTCATCTCCTGAGTGTTTCTGCTTCTAAATCGGTTCTCCTCCTCCTACACAACACGGCATCGGGTGAGGATGGAAAGGTTTTAAGTACCATTCAGATATACTCAACACCAACCGTCCACCTCCATTCTTTTACATGGATTCCATATTTAGACCCTGTGCCATTCATGCATTTTGTTTTTCTCACGATTTTACGAACGCCAGACACTGCCGTTTGACCACACGTTGAGCCCTGTGGTCAATTGTGTAATATTTCTGGTTATTTTTTATCTCCTTTTTAGTTCTTCTTTTTAATTTTTAATTTTTTTTAATTTTAATAAAACATTCTCTTTTGTTTCATGTTGTAAGAGACTGCTAATATGGGTTATCTAATGCCTAGTATATTGAAAAGTGTTCTAATGTGTGTCTCTTTTCTCCCCTCCTCCCTCGGCCCCTGTTCCTGCATCCTCTCCCTATCTCAGGTGATGGAGACGAAGAACATGCTTTATTTAGTCACGGAGTATGCCAAGAATGGGGAGATCTTCGGTAAGTGATATTTTCCAAGCTTACAATCAGTCTGCCCATTTTTTTTTTACATTCTTCCCATATCAGCTGAAAACAATCTGCTCTGTTACGTCAATAAGGTCTTTGACAAACAAGGAAGTATCAAAGTCTTGTTGAGTTTGCGTTGCGCTTGCAGTTATCCCAGTCTCAATCTCAAAGGTCATGTGATTGATGGGAATCTGAGACGAGTGTCCTGTTGTGACCTTTGTCATGTGGTGGTGGTAATTGTTGCACTAAATGTGCTGACATTGCGTTCATGCTATATAAAATGACGTCACCACGGGCCTGTAAAAGCTGCATGGAAGAAGCCTTAAAGGGGGAAAAGTTCAATTTATTACTATATGTGCTGCAGAATCGCCTATACTGGACTGGTTTACTGCTCAAATGTTGAGATAATACAAGTTATCAAGATAAGATTCCTTTCGTTGTCCTGGCAAGTAACAGTGTCATTCCTCCACTTTCAATAAGATGGCACTCAGATTCATTTTCAGTACTCTCTTTGTTCAACTCTGGTGGCATGTTTAAGAGTATTTGTCATGCACATACAGGTGTTATTTATTTATTTATTTGCATGATACAAACAGTACTATAACAGGAAACAGATGTAAAGGAAGACCAAGAAGGTTTTACAATGAATCTTTTTTCAAGTTTCCAGTTTTTGAAGTGAGTCCCTTTATAGTTAGTTTTATGCACCCAGTGAGTATGAATGGTTGTCTGTCCTCTCTGTTTTAGCCCTGCGACAGGCTAAAAACCTGTACAGGGTGTGCCCTGCCTCTTGCCCTATGACAGCTGGGATAGGCTCCAGCCACCCCGCGACCCTGAACAGGATAAGCAGAAGAGAATGGCTGGATGGATGAAGAGAAGAACTCATCTAAGTTATTTCACTGACTCAGCATTGCACTTAACTTGAAATATCCTGGATTAGCTGTTGCTGAGAAAAGCAAAGAACCAACATACAGAGATTCCTTTATTAGTAAGATGAATAGTAAATGGTCACGATCCACAAATCTCAAAAGAAAACCAGAAGAAAAATGTGAAGGCTGAACAGATCAGGGATGCACCAATCCAAATTTATTTATTTATTTATTTTTTTTGTTTCCCATACATCATTGTTGCCTTGGTCTTGGATCTCTGCCCACAATCAGCCCAATGTCTGTGTTAAATTGATAAGCTGAGAAAGAATGTGAATCTTTCTTTTACATGTAAGGTAACATCAGGCTTGTTCTAAACAGTGATCTCCTAACTTTGTGAGGAGTATGTAAGGCAAAAACAGTTTGTACAGTTCTTGAAAACTTAGAAGTCAATATTTGGTGCGACTGCCTTAGCCAAGCGTTCTTGTAATTTCATTATCAGTCCTCAGGAATACTGTAGTTCTGCACACTTCTTGAAGGTCATTCAAATCTCTTCTTTGTATGTTGGCCACGTTTTGTTCTGTTCTCTGCCAAGATGATCCCACACTGCTTCAGTAATGTTAAGGTCCAGCTTCTTGGCAGGCTAATGGTGTTTTTGTTTGACTGTTTTTGTTTTTTGCTCTACCCAATTATGTTTTTACTGTATGGGCAATATGTTTGGGATCAGATGGTGGATCGAAATCTGATGGTGCTTCTCTGTGTTCATAATTCCATTCCAATTTTGACAAGATCCCCAGTACCACTGGCTCAAATGCAGCCCTAAACCACAACAGAGCCTCTACCGTGTTTGCAGATGGCTGTAGTCACTCACTGTTGTACCTCTCTCCTGACCTCCTGACGATTTGAACCAAAAATTTCAAAATTGCATTCATCACTCCATAAGACCTGCTGCCATTGATTTTCAGTCCACTTCTTGTGTAATTTGGCATACCTCAGCCTTTTCTCCTTGTTTCTCTTTCTTAAGAATGGCTTCTTGACAACCACCTTTCACTGAGACCATTTCTCTTGAAGCTTCAGTAAATAGCAAAGGGATCCACTGAAGGGCCAGATTCATCTCTTAGTTCCTGTATCAGGTCTTTGCTGATCCTCTTTGTTAAAGATGTGACTTTCAGATACTCGTCATCTTCTTTAGTTGTTTGGTTTTGTTTTTGAAAGAAAGCTAAAAGCTTTACTTTTGGCTTCATTCATGTGTTTTAGCTCTCGCACTAGCAACCAGTGCACTGCTGCTGATACATGGTGTAGTAAAAACAACCACAGTCTGCAGCAACCCATTTGGGATGTAGATTCATATTTGGCATTTAATTTTCCAAGTGGGCAATCTGAACCTACAAGATGCAATAAACCAATTTTAAAGTGAGTTTTTTTTTTATATTACACTCTGTTTTTGTCAGAATCACATTATTTAGACACTCGTGCTGGAAGGGACAGACAAGTCAGAACATATCAAGAATAGTACATGAAGATAAGAATTTATCTCAGTAGGCCATAGCACCGCATGCGCTATATCGCTGCACAACACACATGCTCAGTTTGTACAGCGTGTACAGACGGCAATCTTCAATCCAGTATGTTGGACATGAGCCCATAAGCATTTCTGTTTTTTGCTTTAGTTTTAGGATTTTAAATGTTTAGCTGAAATGTAACTGAAATAGTCTTTAAAAAAATCCTGGAAAAATTCCAGTTCTGAGCATGCAGACATGAACTAAATCATAATTTGAAATAATACAAGAATTATTAACACGTGTAGACTTGTCTAATGTGGGCAACCTGTAAGTGGCTCATCATCCAGATAGATTAATGGCCTCACCTATTAGACAGTCTGAGAATGCTTACACTTTACATGCTTCCAGACACAGGAGTTAAGAGGATTATTCAAGCAATAACCTATAGTAGACTTAATAATCATATGTGTGTGCGTGCATGTGTGTGTGTGTGTGTGTGTGTACGCATGCGTGCATGTGATTGTGTGCACTTTTTAAAATTTTTATTTTAGCGTCTGTAATTCAAAGAGACAGTCCAGTGTTCCACTCATGATGTTGACTCAGCAGCAACAACTGCTGCCTCTGTGACCTACACAGAACTGAGAAACAGACCCAGAAAAACATGAATGAAACGAGTGTGGCTAAAAATATGAAGGAAGTACAGAAGTGTACAGAGATAAGGATGGGGAGGCTCACTGGTGTCAGTACACATGGTGTAGCCATTAAAACTTGTAATTTGAGCAAACAGCAGCTTTTGTTAAGATAGTCTCTGAAGCTTGAAAAAAAAAAGTGATGGGACTTGTTTAAGTTTCTTGAAGATGTTTCACCTCTCATCTGAAAAGGCTCCTTCAGTTCAGAACTGAAGAAGCCTTTTTTTTTCTTTTCTTTTTTCAAGCTCCAGAGACTACTATGACCTGGATGACTGAGAACCTACACAGATATATTCTGTTAAGATAGATAAAGTGGGCTCATTATACTTGTGCGGGTTTTTTTTCTTCGTCATTTATATATACACTGTTACAATGGTGAATGTTCATACTGAATATCTAATGTGTAAGTAATTCTCATGAGTAGAAAGCTTCAGACTTCTCTAAAGGCTCAGTTTCACATAGTTTTTTTCCCACTTGGCTCTGTTTGATGTCATTAAGAGAGCACATACCTGATATGGCACACACACCCGCTTTTCAAACCTTGTTTTTGACAGGCAGTCAATCAAAGGCTTAAAAGGAGGGTAGCTTTTAAAAGGCTCATTTTAAGCCATGGGTGGGCAATTAATTTTCCCAAAGAGCCACATGAGTAACTGGGACTGTTGTGGAGGGTCATACCAATATTAATTGTATAAACTGTTTCTGGTAAGAGAGGAGGTGTTATAATTAGGCCGTAATTGTAGCCTCTTGGGAAAATTAATTGTCCACCCCTGTTTTAAGCTATATTGGGACAGGAATATTATAAGCTTCCCTGTGTGCACCATACTAAAATTAATGGCTGTACAAATGATATTTGCTTGTATTTCAATAATTTTCTTTTCTTTTAACTATAAATCGTGAGCCAGGAGAGTGTTAGGCTTGCTTAGCATGAAGACAGAGAAATGACTAATGTGGCATAAAAAATATAGTTTTAAAGATGTTGGTATGGGTAGGTGGTTTCCTCTAGTTTTCTTTTATTTCTCATCATCTGATGTGTCCTGGCTGTAGAGAGTGGTGTCAGTTTAATCATCCAGCTATGAGCAAGAGTTTGTGCAATTCCCAAAATGTCAAGCTATCCCTTTAAATAACCAATCATGATGGGTCTGTCTCATTCTCTATAATCCATCGATGTTCTCATGGATCATATCTGGGTATTATAAAACCATTGTGTCCTGATTCCTCAGACCCCTCTGCCCTGATTGCACAATGTAATGTAGTTATGTAAGGCATTTATATGTCATCATCAGCCGCAGCAATAGCAACTTTGACTCAGCCAGACAGACAACAACTGGTATCTGCAGCACTAGACTAGTATTACAGTATTCAATCTCACAAAATTGAACAATCATTTCAGATTTCCAAATACACTTTCTGGAGGTGGATCGAGTCATGATGCACTCAGACAAATGGATAAGCTGCCAAGCCGAATCTCCAGTCTCTTCCTCCACAATCGCCCTCCAGAGAGTTGCCTCCGCTTTGCTGACATGATGAATATCTCAGGTCTGTTCCTGGCCATAGGTTATGAAGAGCGGAAGATGTGAAGTTGTAGTGTAGTGGATGCTGTTACAGCCAGTCAGTGAAACGATGGATGAGCCTGCGTTTCTCTCTTTAGACCAAATAGTAAATGGTGCTGTGAAGGAGCAGGAGGGGGTAGTGTGTGCATGTGTGTGTGTATGTGTGTGCGTGCATATGTGTGTGTCTGGAGCCGTAAAGACAAAGAAGCGGATCTGGGTTTGGCACCGGGAGGCGGAGAGTGATGGGTTCATTCTTGCAAAAGGGTGGGTGGGCACAGCATAGGCATCAATGCCAGTTCGCTGATGTGCTTTGTGTCTGTCTGTCAGTCAGTCAGTCTGCTGCTCCAGTCTGCCTCGACACCACAGGATAGATCAAACCTGGAAATTGGGTCAACCACAAATAAAGCAGAGTTGCAGAGAGCAGAGGCAGTAAGGGAAAGGAGGCAGAAGAGAATAGAGGCGAGAGCAGGGGACATCCATTTGAATTTGGAAGGTGGTGGGGAAATGTAGGGCATGCATATTTAAGAAAGCACTGCTGGAGAGAGGGGAGTATAATAGCTGACAGTGAGTAAAATCACTCATGCAGATCTCTGTCTGGGTGTTGTGAATGGAATGAGATACGAAGAGTGTTGACTTCAAAGGAGTACTCAAGCTATTTTTGAAAAACATTTACTTAAACTGTCAATTTCAATTTCTCCATGAGCCGTCCTTCATATTGCTCGGTCACTTTTCAGCAGATCTGTCAGCCATCCGAAGCTTTAACTTTGACGGCATCAAAACACAAACTTAAACGGATGGTGTAAAGACAGCTGGAAGTAGGTTGTGCCAAAAACTTGTGCTTTGAAGGTAAAAAAAACCCCCCAAAAAACACTAACTTAAACAAGTTTCTCTATATATTGTTATGACATATTAAACCTGAACTGTTAATATTCCCTATGTAAAATTACTTTCCTAGCAATCAAAAGAAGAAGAAGAATTACGGTGATATTTGATGTATAGCTATACAAAGTTAGACACTGCAAGATCATCTGACTAGTCACTTTTCAGTAAACTAACTATTGTTCAGATGGCTCAAAAAGTTTCAAGTATGCATTACTTATTGCCCACCTCCCCCCAAAAAGCACAGCTTTGTAGAAAGTAGGTTCTTACTACTTGTGACATTATTCCACATCATCACCTGAGATGCATTGTTATGTAATTGCTAGTTAACAGTATAACATATTTATGCCCACAAATTCAGATCCTAATAAAGACTATTATTGTCAAACAACTCTCTCTACCTCTCATCTCTGCCATTTTAGTCAAATCTGCTGCTAAAACCGAGATCAGGTGATTGTTGCTCAAGCATGTACGAAAATATGCATTTATACATATATGCACATCCATTGTTCGGATAATTATGGAACAAGATTACTGAATTGAAGAATAGTAATGCATTATATTCTACTGGAATGTGTTCACAGTGATGCGTTATCCCCAACACTGCAGCCAACAGAACTGAAGCTTTGTAATTGATGCAATTGCCCCAGTTAATGCAGGAAACACTGAATAGATAAAGACAACAGACTATACAGGACTGGAACTTCTCTTTCAACCATTTTCAGTGTGTCAAGCATTTCGTTTTCATTTTGCATATCGTGTATCTTCTGAACATTGCCGCTTCAGCGCATACAGCAGACCCACTTCAGCAGTACCCCCATCACATGGAGTTACTTCATAAGCTCATGAAAGTGTAGTCGGGTTGTTTAAGCACTGTGTCTCTTTTCTTTTGTCCTTATGAATTCTTCTCGTCTTCCATGTCTTTACTTGAACTTAAGGCTTTCCAATGAGGTAAAGGAAGGTATTTTGGAAAAGTCATGGGACCTTTTGTGACAAGTATACCACAATTCCAAGTAAACCTAACCCACATCTGCATTTTGCAACTAATATATGCAAAAGGAGTCTAAGGAGAGCCTTCTACTTAATTTTGAATGTAACCATTATTATCTAAAGTTCATGAGCTAATTGACTTCCCGTGTTTTGAAATTAATACATAGTATTTTCAGTGGAGTAACAGGCAGAATCGTACACAGTAGCTTTCAAAGATCCGCCTGGTATTAAAAAAAACACAAAAAGTATGAGAAGGGAAATGTGCCAGAGTCAATCTGATATGTTTGTCTGCATTTGAGCTCAGCTAATTTGCTTCTGTCTTCACTGAGTGCAGACATTTGGAAGCAGTGTAGGTTTAAGTGATAGATAACATTATTTATATATGTTTTGTTTTATCTTTTAGATGTCTGGATTTTCATACAATATCTGTCCTAGAATGTGAAAGCTAAGTACAGGCATTTTTCACCTCCCTGTGATTACTTTACAAGCGCACCGTCATATTTTATACTCACCTTAATAGTTAGTTTATCATCTTTAACGGCACTGGTATTAAGCATCTAGATAACACGCTAGCAAGGCTAATGTGAGCTACCTGATCTTGTATGTCAAACATCACCATGTCAAAACTCCTTTTAATGTGTTTTTTTTTCTTCTTCTTCTTTGTCAAAGGTCCTGCCACCCACACTCAAAATACACATGATTGACAGACTAGAACATACCTGAATAGAGCTTTATTTTTCATCGTGAAAATATGCTCACAGCCCTGTATAGATTCAGATGGTGGTGGTTTAACATCCCTGTTGATGAAGCCCTTCCTGCAGGCTTTGCACTCCTTATGAAGTATCAGCGTCCCTGCAACAAAATGGCAGAATGTCATTTTTATGGGTCATTTATATGTCGCGGCTTTCAAAACATACATACATTTCTATAGGAACGTTAAAGTGTGTCAAGATGGATTTATTTGTGTAATTCAGTATCCTTGACTTCTAAATGTCTCCCATATGGCTGCAACTAATCACTGATTTCCTTGTGGATTAATCTGGATGTCGCTTTTTAGATTCATTATAATTGTCAGAGCTCATTATGACTCATTGAAATGGTTAGTGTTATCTAACCACCAAACCCAAATGCACTATAATGTAGAAGAAGCTACTTCCAGCTTGTCCCTCATTCACAAAGGGTTGCCACAGCGGGTATCTCCACATGCAGCAGAGTTTTTATGCCGGATGCACTGTCTGTGTTTAAAAACACATGCCCTAGTTAAATAATCAGTAAGTTTCAATGGGAGGGGTGTAAATGGGTGGGGCATTTTTGTTTAAGTTATGGACTTTGTTATTTCAGACAAAACAGAGGTGTTATTCTTGTGTGTGTATTTATAAGTATCCAAAGAAGGACAAGAGAAGCCAACTCTAACCACTGGTAGCTGCAGCTCGATGCTTGACTGATTGTTGTTTGGATGGCAGGGCAGTGCTTAGCTCCTGTTGTGCTCTGTTCCACTTTAACCCCTCGGTGTGTGCCAGTATTAAATCAACACCAGCATCTATCAGCGTGCATATAGATGTGACTTTGATGAGGCTGCTGTATTTAAGTGGTCAAAGTATCTGTTACTGATATGGAAAGTGTGTGAGACTGTGTGCATTTGCCCCATGTCCTCTACATTCACACACATTTGCATGTATACACACTCCCAACGCCTGCCCCACAGTGTTATCTGAAGTCCATCCAACAAGCCAGTTTGTACCCATGATGTTTGTCCCCTTCAAACCTGAGCAGCTGTTAAGAGATTTAGCTCCTCACGCAGCTCTCAGCAGAAGTGGAACACAGTGGCTGTTGAGCTGTTCCCTAATACCCCTATGATTCATACTTGTTCTCTTCGCTTTCCCAGAATGCAGCTCTGCGTGCCTCACTGTGCTGAGGTCCTTACCCTCACCAACATTGTATCAGTAGATTACTCATCCTTCCACTGGGGCAACGTGTGTGTGTGTGTGTGTGTGTGTGCGCCTGCGTGCATGCATGCTTTACAGTGTTGTTTGCTTAAACAGTAATGGCTTGTTTTTCCAGTGCGACTGTAGAACAAGCAGTAGCACACTGTGCTGCTGTTCATACAGAGCCAAGATACGCTGTAGTGTTCAGCGTTTGGTTTGTTGAGCATTTCAGCGTTAAAACAGTCAGGTGGTGTTCTCTCCTGAGCCTGCAAACAATAGTCAGCTGATCAAGCAGTCATTGAGAGAAATTAATCTGCAGCTGTTTTACACCATGGTTTCTGAGAGGAAGAGTACAACACCATGTGTTAAACGAAAGATTGAAAGTGTGCACCATTATTGCCAAGTCTGACCTCTCTCTGTAATGGCTGGAGATGAACTCTTTTGTTCAGATTTTTTCAGAAAACATACTTGAGCTATGTTTGAAACCAATCACTTTGTACAACGTTCAGCTCATTAACAGGCTGGCGAGCATTTGTATTGACCCATACCGAAGACTTTAAAGACGGAGGCAGACCAAGAAAAGGAGAGGCTTAATCCTAAAACAGTTATTACTTTAGATTCCTGTTGCTTTTCACAGGTGCAAACTTGGACCTGCCCAACACATTTCCCTCCCCAGTGTGTTTTTTGATTAGCACTGCTGCTTGAAAATTGCCCTGGTCACTGAAGGGACCTCCTCTATGGAATTTGTCAGCTGCTGTCTAATAAGGTTTTCTCAGTCTGTCACATGTTCTTTATCTATCAGATACATCAGTGATGTATGCAACTGCATAATTTCCCTCAACTTTAATCATAGAGCATTGAAAATACAGGACTGTTTAGATGAGGTGTTTGTATTGCGATGCATGTTGCTGACCTCAACACACATGTTGCTTTACTTCAGATATTTTTTGTTTAGTTGACTGCCCACTTCTTTTTCCTTTTTTCGGACATGTGAAGTCAACTTAATTGGCTGAGAAAGGGGCTTGGTGTGGCTGTCCTGTCAGCTGTCTCTCTATTTATTTTTTTAATATTCTATAAGTGATCTTTACATAAAAGTACTTTGTGCACACCACTGAAGTAACAGCAATATACCAAGGAAACAGGATCAGGTATGTCTAACAAACTATAAGACAAAAGCAAAACATTGTTTTCATTGTCTTGAGCAAACTAAGCTGCCAGTCTCTCTGCTTTTCTGATTACAGAAATGCTCTCTTATGAAACTGACCTTGGGGGTCTTCATATAATTACATTCCTCATGATGCTGTGTTGGTGGGGTTTGTTGTGGTTGTTGTGCATTGTTGTCAGGTTTGGTTGGTGGTCTGTATCTATGCCAGCTGGAAGGACAGCCAACAGAGTGTCCTATCTTGTTTGCCACTGAGTGTGAATTGAAGAGTTAGCAAGCTATGTGGACAGAGAGGTGTGAAGAGGAGCCCTGCCGATAGCAACAAACGCCACACTTTTCAAAGTTCACAGGGCTGTAAAAAAAAAAAAAAAAAATCATACATCTTGTAAAATAGTCTGGCAAGCCAAACTTTGCAAAAACAGTAAGGGCAGAGCAAGAGTACACCATGAGATAAAGGTCAGTGATCTGAGCGCTTGGAAAAAGAAGACAGCAAAATTTACTGTGGCTCTCCAGAGAAATAATTGACTTTGGTTTCTTGTGTCTTTCTAAACAACCACAAACTCACTCCTTGGTACTGCTGTGTGCTACGCAGATAAACTGATAAATCCAGTGGTATTGTTTTTCATTGGAAAAGAGCTCGGGTTCATATTTGCATCAGGATCTTCATTCTTCCTGTTAATTTTATGTTTATTTTCATTTTAATTTTTTTATTTATCTTTATTTTGGGGGGGGGGGTGCACTGCAATTTTAAACTGACAAGTTCTATATTAAACTGGCCTCAATCCAGTTTGTTCAAATGTATACATTATATAGCAGAAGACCACTTCTCAGAAATCTCTATCGCCACTTTCCTCCTCCTGTTACGACAACACAGTGCATTAACTGTTAGTCAATGCCTAGTCACACACACACACACACACACACACACACACACACACACACGGTTAGAACAGGGGTCTCCTAAGATAAATTACATTGTACATCTTGCACTGAATGAGTTCACAAAACATACTGTAATGTAGAGCAGCTGTAAACTACCACTGGCACCAAGCCTGCACCTCATCAAAAGTAAATTATCCTTTCAGCACAACCACTCAGTTGAATGAAAAATCAACTTGCATTCTTTTCAACTCTATGGTGATACCTTACACCGTGTTTGGAAGACCTGTAGAGACAGGTTATGTAATCAATAAAAAAAATGCTTTATGCTTAAAGTTCTAACATGCCATGCCACCTCTTTCCAATGTCTGCAGACTATCTGGCAAAGCATGGCCGTCTCAGTGAGCTCGAGGCCAGGAGGAAGTTTTGGCAGATCCTGTCAGCAGTTGAGTATTGTCACAACCGGAACATTGTCCACAGAGACCTGAAGGCTGAGAATCTGCTGCTGGATGGCCATATGAACATCAAGATTGCAGGTAATGCATTGCACAGAGGATCCATTAAATCACTGGTGGATGAGAAATGCAGGATGTCCGCTTGAGTTTTGATCTATTGCCTGCTATGATCTCAGTACTGGTGTAATTCAGAAATGTCTTGACTACCTGCTTAGGGCATTTTGGCAGTGTTGAAGTGATCGGAAGTTGCTTGGAAGATAGCTGCTGGCTGAAAGATGCCACAGCAGGCGTCTTAGTATCTTAAAGGCTTGCACTACTTTTTCAAAACCAATGATCAGAGGAATTTAAAAATGCGTCCCCGGTGACTCTGAGTTTGAAGACATTAAAGATGGAGGACAAAGAGAGGAACAGACCCAGAGGCAGAGATTCGAGTCTAAGCTGGAAGTCTGTAGTTCAAGCGTCAAAGTGTGATTATTAAGCAACTGGCATTTAAGGCTAGCTTGTGGGAATGTCACCCTACTGCTGTGTCCCAGAGCGGAGAAGGGGAAGGCTGGGGTCTTCGGAGGCAAAAGTTTAGGTTTAATGGAGGAGGAGAAAAGGTGATTGAATGGATTGGCTACTTTGGAGATGGCAGATAAGAGGATGAAGCAAGAATGATAAGGAGCGTGCATAGCAGGGTGGCAGGGCTGCAGCTGTGACCATGTTCTGAAAAAGTCTGAGGTTTATCTGAGGCTTAATTCAGAGCTGATACTGAACTCCATCTAAGGTGAGCCGATCACATGAGTGTGGCTAAAAATACGGGTGTGAAAGGATACCAGACACTGAATATGTGCTAGAGAAGAAAATGGCTACTTGTCCTTAAAGGACTTCACATCATCAGCTTCAGATAGTTGAATCAAATTATTGTTTATTGGTGTGATAAATGTACCTTGTCATTGTTCTGAAACCAGAAAAGAACAAAATGGACAAAACTACAGAATAAGTGATAGAGAAATGACTGTTTTCTCTGCATCATTGCTTGCATTATCCTGTCCACTGTTTTCCAGAAGGGTCCAAGATGACAACCTGGAGATGTTATTACCCCAGCAGTAATTTTCACAAACATGTCTGACTCACAGCTGATTGTCCGTGCAGCAGATTAGATTTGAAGCAGGAAAACAATGAACAGAACATTACCTGGCTTGTGATTACAGAAAATTTCTCTGGGGAGGACATCATCTCCAAGGTACATGCTGTGCTCCTCTTGCCAAGTTTTGGTAAATGGTACATGGAGTTTAGAAGAATAAAGGTGTCAGATTTGTACAGTCCATAAGAGCGACTCATGTCAGAGATGTAAAGATGAACCTTTTTGTGCTCATGCTGATAGTAATGGTCATTTTTCATAATTAATTGGATTATTTTCAGATCTTAAGAGAAAATGTGCTAGGGCTTCTGCTAAGGGTGTTATCGAACCATTAGTTTGTCAATAAAATGGCATGAAAAATTGTGTAAAATGTCCTCAGTTTTTCAGTCTTAAACAGGACTCTCACTCTGTGCATTGTAGTTTTCTGTACGTGTTAATGACAGTTTATATTTTTAAAATGCACCATATAGTTACAATATAAACCATAACAACCATGAGACTGATTTTAAGGAAAATGTTACTAAACTAGTTTGAAAAACATTATAATGCTTAACCTTGTTTTTAATAGTCTTTCTGTTATTTAATTTCTTTTTATTTTAAGTCTTAATCTGTTATTGTTGTATTATTAAATGTTATTTTTTGACTGTATTGGATGGTATATAAATTATTAAAGCTGCTTGGTTAGTATTGCTACACCTTGCTATTACCATATTGGACCCCCTTTTGCATTCAGAACTGCCTTAATTCTTCATGGCAAGGTGCTGGAAACATTCCTCAGAGATTTTGTTTTGTATTGGCGTGATCACACCACACAGTTCCTGCAGATTTGTTTGCTGAACATCCATGATGTGAATCTCCTGTTCCACCACATCGCAAAGGTGCACTATTGGGTTGAGATCTGGTGACTGTGGAGTCATTTGATTACAGTTTGAGATATTTGAGTTTTGTGACATGGTGTTATCCTGCTGGAAGCAGCAAGCAGCATTCAAAATATGGGTAAACTGTCAGAAAGGATGGGCATGATCAGCAACAATACTCACAGAGGCTGTGAGAACTAAGAGACCCAAAGCATGCCATGACAATATCCCCCACTCTATTACTCCACCACCAGGCAGGGTGGATCCATGTTTTTGTGTTCTTTATGCCAAACTGTGGCCCTACCATCTGAATGTTGCTGCAGAAATTTTGGTGGGCCCCTGTGAATTGTAGCCTCAGTTTTCTGTTCTTAGCTGACAGGAGTGGCACCCAGCGTGGTGTTCTGCTGCTGCAGCCCATCTGCTTCACGATTTGACATTTTGTGCATTCAAAGATGCTTTTCTGCATTCCTTGGTTGTAACAAGTGGTTGTTTGAGTTACTGTTGTTTTCCTATTCGACTATTTGACACAGTCTTGCCATTCACCTCTTACAAAAACATTGTTTTCAACAAGGTCCTACACAAGCTTTTTCAGATCAGCTTGTGTAGCACCAACAACCTTACCACATTCAGTCACTTAAATCACCCTTTTTCCCCATTCTGATGGGGCTTGAACTTCAGCAGGGTCCCTTGACCATGTGTACATACCTAAATGCATTTAATTGTTGACATGCAATTGGCTGACTAGATATTCATATTAACGCACAGTTGAACAGGTGTTTGGTATTTTGGTTTGATGAATAGCAATCAGTTCATTTTCTATTTCTCAACTAATTTGGTTTTAGCACTACTGCCTGGCACAAAGTGTCCGTGCTTCTGGGCTTTTCTTTTGCAGTCCAGTGATGGCTCCCTGGTTTCTAAAGGCCACCTCTGGTCAGTCTGTATGAACCTTAACAGGCGGTCAGTCAAAGAAAGGTCATTCTTCTGGTGGCCGCAGAGGAGAGAGGAACAGGAGCAGCAGGGAGTGCCCTTAATGTTTTCACTTCAAACGGCCCCTTTACATTCGAGTTGACAGATTGAAGGCAATGGAAAGAGAGGAGGAGGAATAACAACAACAAAAGCAGGCTGCTGGTTTGGAGACAAAGGGAACGCTGTGTTTAATCAGGGAAATGCATCCAGTGCAGTGCATATATGTCCTGTTTTTGATCTTTGTTCCTTTTATAGGTTTTAAATGCTATTCACTATATGTTGTCATATCACTAAAATCTTTTAGCAGCAACTTTTTGTTTGAAAGAGGAAGAAATTCACATGTTGCATTGAAACTTTTAGGCTGCATCATACTTTATTAGTCTGAGAGATACTAAAGTTTAAGAATGGGAGGAAGGGAACGAGCAAAAGGAGGGGAAAAAATGTTGCAGTTGAAAGAAAAGCAGCTACAGCTACAACTATACTAATGCTCATACTGCTTAATTACACGTATGCATCCTCTTACGGCACTATCGTACACTTTTTTTCCTTTTTTTTTTTTAAACACATGCAACGTTAGAAATCTTTGTGTTCCAGCGTGACATGTTTAAGTTAATATTATTCTAATGTTGCTGTGCACAACACACGCGCTCTCGCGCCCCGCCCTTTCTGTAGAGCTGGGACTGCTGTTAGTAGCCTGCAGCATGCTGGAGTGTTTGACGTCAACTAGTCTGCTCAGTATTCAGCTCCGTGAAATGGGTCACAGCTTCTGCACTGCTCTGCTCAGCTCTGCCTGCATCTCACATCTCACCTTTGCAGCAGCATCAGACAGTAAACATACTTGTAATAAACCCACAGTGTCACGCTGCTTTAGCTCCCATTTTATTCCAGCCGCACCTGCTGCTACCTGCATTGCAGTAATTAAACGGTTCAGCTACGTGAGCTCACATACACACTGTTAGATCTGCTCCGTTCTTTTCAGTTAGAGTTGACACTGTACTAATTGCTTAAACTCGATTCCTACAGGTATTTAGGCTATAATCTCCTGCAGCTTTTCTTCTGTGTGCAGTCAAAAAAATATGCTACAGCCTGGATTCTTCATAGTCTTCATTAGTTTTCAGCATTTTGCCTTTAGAGAGAGAGACAGTGACAGTGCCATGTAGCAGAGTTTGTGGTCTAGAAATGGCCATCTTGATCACACTTTAGCATGTACCTCCTAAAAACCTCCTAATAATTTACTTACTGTTGTGTTTCTAGCTTTTTATATCTGATTGCTGATTCAAACTACTAAAACTAGGTCCACCTTATTTATTAGAGTTTGTGCAGAGATATCCAGTTTGAGACCAGGAAGGGAGACTAACCCTGCCTCAAGAGGTCACAAGTTCTAGTGTACTCCTAGTCCTGGTCCCAAGCCCGGGAGGGATTTCAAGAATGGTATCAAATCTGTGCCAAATCAAACATGCAGATCCACCCACTGTGGCGACCCCTTGGGAAATAAGGGAGCAACCGACAGTACCTCTCACCTATTAAAGTTAGGGTTTTTTTTTTTTAACAAAACAAAAAAAATAACTTTAACTTTAAATTCCGCAATTCTCTGAACACAATGAATTAATACAAATACAAATTTGTTGATAAAAGTTACCTAATGGGAGTGAATTTGACTGTTCTATAGATTATTTTACAGTAACGGCAAAGGATCATTTCTCGCTTTCTCACATACTGCTCATTGTATTGTTTATGGCTTTGTGTGTGTGTGTGTGTGTGTGTGTGTGTGTGTGTGTATATGTGTGAACCCACATCACCTCCAGCCCCATTATGTAAGCCAGATTTTTTTTAAATCTCTTATTTATTTGTTTTGCAATACATTTTTTGCTGTTTATGTAACTGTTTCAAATTATGGAAAAATGGTGGGGGTGGAGGGCTAAGTGAGCGTGATCGTTTGCCCCTGTAGCTGTCAGGCTCTGTGACGCCTTCCTATTGATAATGAACTGAGCAAACTGAAACGATTTATCTATTGTTGTTTTTTTGATACAGCAAAGAGTCTTAAAAATTACCACCAGTGTGCAAGTTGAGAAAAACAGTGCTAGAAGTGACGAAGCAATCACTAGTAGCAAGTCTTGTAAAAACCAAATGAGAACAAATGGATCTTTTACTGGAGAGAGAACAAGGGATCTGAGATGAGAAGAAAACATGGGTGAAAGTAATATTAACTCATAAGAAAATAGGCTGGCTGAGTGATTGCAGGCACACGTGTTGGCTCAGTGTGATTTGGCCGATTTATACTGCAGCTTTTAGTTGGATTATAATGAAAGACAGATGTGAACTTCCCATCTTTTTGTGTCTATTTGTGCATGTTCTTTGTCTTTTTTTCTTCTGGAGATTAAAATCTGAGTTTGAGTCATTCTACAGACAGCCAATCAGAGAACGGCACAGATTACCTCATGTCAGTCTCCAGGGGAGGTTACCTCATACAGAGGTCCATTTTGTAACTGTACAAATATGTGGATCATGTACTACTTTATACTAAACTTGCATGAAGACTCAAAACTTTGAATTGTATAGCGTAAACCATTCATAGTTTACCCATTTCAGCAAATCGCAGCCTTACTGTATATAGTCACAGAGTACGTTAACTCTTCCCTTTTTTCTTCTTTTTTTTTTTTTTTGCAGTCACAGAGCAGACACTACTGGTCAACAGCAGGGTTTCTGTGGGCCGTTGCCAAATCTACAAACCTAACAAACCAAAATGATCTTTAATCTACTTACCCCCGATGTTTTGCCTTCTGCAGATTTTGGATTTGGCAACTTTTTCCAGCCCGGGGAGCCTCTGGCCACATGGTGTGGCAGCCCGCCCTATGCTGCTCCAGAGGTCTTTGAGGGACAACAGTATGAAGGCCCACAGCTGGACATCTGGGTAAAATAACTGATTGCATAAAGAGGACAACTCTTAACACTTCTTATTTAACAATTCCTTATAACAGCATACTCGTAGATTGAATTTACTTGTAATATCTTCTCAGCTCTATCATTTAGATAGAACCGTGCCACATGAAATCATCTGATGCAACTCACTTCTGAAAACGTTATGTATTTATATATCAGTGCAAACAAAGTTTTGATTTCATACGGTCAGCAGGGTTGCTTCCTGTCACGTCGTCATGCGGTTATGTGGAATGTGATTTCCCAACGAAAGTTTATATCCACTCTTATATATCGCAATCATTTACCATAAGTTTGTGTGTAAATTTGAGTGTGGGTTCATGCTTTAGCGGCACGTGCGTGTCTCAGTTGTTTTCCTTCAAATACCTCACATTGATTAATCTACTAGTTATTCCTTGTGCCTACCCTGACCTGTTTTTTTTTTTTTTTTATGTGTTCATCTTTTCATGTTTCCAGAGTATGGGGGTGGTGCTTTATGTGCTGGTGTGTGGTGCATTGCCCTTTGATGGGCCCACTCTGCCTGTGCTCCGGCAGAGAGTCCTAGAAGGAAGGTTTCGCATCCCCTACTTCATGACTGAAGGTAAGAGTAGACGGCATTGCCTTTTTCCTGCAAAGGCAGTTGCATGCTGTGTATTTGTGAAAGACTTTCTAGTCTTCTATACAACAGTATGTAGTCAAATTGAGGGGAAAAAAATGTCATTAATGTTCCTGGTAGGAACACTGACGCACAGACGAACAGATCACGCTTTCCTATTTGAGTCACCCCTGCAGCTATAACCAGTCAAGAGGTCAGTCAGCATTCCACTGATTTGAAGGGGATACAGTATGAAGCACCGCAAACTATGTGTATGTGCGAGCACGCAGGCTGCAGAGTGAGTCAGTTCGGCTAACGGTCTCAAGCAGCCCTGCTGTTAGCGGCTGTGCTGGCTGGCTGGCTGGCTGTAGATTGAGTCCAGAGCTGGAGCTGTTTATGTAACCTGGGGAAGAGCCAGTGAAGCCCTCCAGCAGCTTGCCTGTCTGTCCCTCTGTCTGTCAGTATGTCTGCCTGACTCATACCCTCTGTGAGACAGCTTCCTGTCCGTCTGTGGCCCTATCTGTTTCTCTTGTCTTGTTTGCCTGTGTCCCATCTGCACATCTGAAGCAACTTCACCGCGGGGGGGGGGGGGGGTTAGAGGGTCGACCAGATTTTTTTCTTTCTTTCTGTTCAGGACCTTGAAACAATTAAGACATACGGGGAATGTAGGAGTGTAATGTCAGCTCCCTGGCCAGACTGACACTCGAACCCGCCTACCCACCCCCAGTCCAGCCCCTGTTCCGCGAACAAGGAGAACATAGTGTACTGATTTCTTTATCCAGAAACGGTCCATCTTATTTCCTTCAGTTGCTTGCACTGGCCAACACTATAGTGCACAGCTCAGGTTTGGACCACACACTAGAATATCTGAGTACTGTAAATGCTGTGGTCTACCCCAATTGTAGTGACTTAATAACTTTAGAAGCTGTCATAAGGTCATCCTTTAGGATTAGATGTCAAATATATTTACGTGTCCTAGTTTCCTGTGTGTAGCTGCCTGCCCTTCTTAGGGCAGAATACCAATGAGCAGAGGAATGTATGTATGCTGGGGTAAGCCATGAAATCTAAAATATAAAGTCTCATTAATTGCTCTTAAACACAGCTGAGTTCCTCTTTATTGGAGAATCAGCACAATTCTACACAACTCCAGCACTGCAAGTGTTAACTGGGATCATTCTGTGGTTAAGTCATGGTGGTGTAAGGTACTGAAACAGACTGTCAATCAGGCAGCCAGCCGCATGGGCATGTATTCTTGACCTCTTCACATAGTCTAACCTTTTCTCCTGGTGAGTAGAAGCTCAACTTCAGCTGTTGTTATAAAGAGGGCTGTAGCAACAAGCAGATACTCAAACAAATTGTAGTGTATTGTACTGTATTGTATTCAAAAGGTGCCATAAGGTGCTAAGAGGCCACAGCATGAAGTAAAAGTGCATTGAAGGACATGCTGGTTATGCACATAATGAGGAGAAAATTGAGTTTGCTGCACTACCAGGCACGAGTTCGGGGGAAAAAAAAAATGATGTAAGCAGATGTTAGTAGATCAGCAGGGCAACTGAGAAGAATGTACAGCAGGGAGTTAATGTTGGCAGACAGGTCCTTGGGCTTACTGTTTATGAACTGCTGAGGGTCTCTCTCCTCATCCTGTAAGAATGCTGTTTGTGCCGGAGAATAAGCCAAGAAGGTGATGCACAGAAGAAAATGTTGATAAAATGAAATTCTCTTTGAAAAAAATTTCATTCATATCTGAGATGTTTGTTTACTGTGCTTCTGATGTAAAAAAATATATAGCTACTGCTCATAGGGGTGGTCATCTGATCGTTCTCTGTATTATTGTAGGGTCTTTAACTTACAATTAAAAAGCACCTTGAGACAACAGTTGTGATTTGGCACTATATCAATAAAATGTAGTAGAATTGGGAAAGTGAAATATTTTAATCATTGAAGACAGAATGAGTTGCTTTGAAATGCGTATATAATGCAAAGTAGGAATGATTCATTTAAAAATAATGATTACTAATTGCAGGGCTTATTTGATGAAAACTTACCTGCTTTGCTTTAACACCACTGCAGTCAAGTAAATGGGTAACGTTACTGACTGGTAGGCAGGAATGCACTTCAGGCAGTAGGGGTGCAGTCAGGCCAAAGCAGCACAGCTAGGGGAGCTGTAATCCTGTTAAGAACCCAGCTGTGTCTGACGTCAAACTCATCTAGCCTCTAACTAGAGGTGAGGAGCTCTCATTAGGAGGGAAGGAAAGTAGAAAGGAGTGTAGTCACGCTGTTCAGAAGTGACGGCAGGAGAACCTAAGAAAAGAACTTAGCAGATTTTAAGCTCTCAAAGTGTTATTTCTGCCCTACTTCATCTGGGCTACTTTGAAAAGGGCATGATGCTTTGAGGCTTTATCTGCGTCATTATATTTACAAGAAGTGTTCAGAATTACTCAACATAGAGAACATTTTCTGATCTAAAAAAAAAAAAAAATCCTGTATGATTGCTCTTTCCACCCCTCGCAGAATGTGAGCACCTAATCCGCCGAATGTTGGTCCTGGACCCATCAAAGCGTCTCTCTGTGGCCCAGATAAAGGAACATAAGTGGATGACTCTGGATGTTCCAATACAGAGGCCAGTACTGTACCAACAGCCTCTGTCTTCTGAGGGTGAGGCGGGTGTAGGGGAATACAGCGAACAGGTCCTCCGGTTGATGCACAGCCTTGGTATCGACCAGCACAAGACTATAGAGGTGAGAATAGAACATGAAGGTTTAAATATAAATATAAACATGTTTATGTTTATATTTATATTTATATTTTTATATATATATAATTTTGTTGTTGTTTATTTGTGTAATTTTCGGAGGAATATTGGTGTAAAGATGTGAGATTGACAGATCACATCTTTAGACTGTGGAGGATAGTGGATAGTAGATAAGCATAAAACAGAAGTATTCCTCTAGGCTGCATGATAAAGGCAAGTGTCTAGCAGTAAACTACTTGCAAAAAGATAAAAATTGGAAAAAAAATGTAAGTTCCTCATTGTTGTGGATGCAGGGAAAGATTTAGTGGTGAATTTTCACTAATCCACATTCATACACCCCCACCAATATTTGGTAGCCATCAACAAGCTTCTGGCAGAATTCTGGCATGGACAAAGCGTTTGAGTGTAGTTTTCAGTAGGTTTGAGGTCAGGACTTTGGGAAGTCCATTCCAGAAGCTTAATTTCAGCCTGCTTTATCCATTCCAGAACCGGTTTTGAAGTGCGTTGAGGTGAAGTTGAAGAATTTGGAGGTAGTTCTCCTTTTTCATTATTCCATCCACTATGTGCAATGTACCAGCATAACAGCCCCAGAGCATGATGCTACCACCACCATGCTTGACATTGTGGTCAAATAGCTCAATCTGTGTCTCATCTGACCAAAATCTTTTAATTTTTCTTCACAAGGCATTTGGCTTGTCCCTGTGGGCAGCTGCAAATTTCAGCCAACCTTTTGGAGCAGGGGCTTTTTTTTTCTTTGTTGGCACCCTCTCGGCCAATGGCGATGTAAAACGTGATTCTGGTATTTCAGCAGTTTCCATTTCATGGCAGGCTTGAGCCTTGATGGTTCCTGGCTTGTTCCTGAACATCCTAACCAATTTCCTCTCATCAGAGGGTGACAATGTGGGTCTTCTTCCAGACCTTGTCAAAGTGGTGACACATCTGAATAACTAGTACTTATTTACACTTGTTTGAATTGATGAGCTTGGACTCTGCAGTTGTTTAGAAATGGCTGCAACAGACCTCTCCAATTTGTGTACATCTACAATTCTCCTTCTTAGATCTTTACTGAATTCCTTAAAATTTCCCATTGTTCTGAGTATTGGCCAAACCATTGAGTGCTGTCAAACTAATTTTTTTATGCTGGCAACTACCAGTTGTAGTCAATCATGATCATTTATGATTAAGTTATTAAGCCTTGGTCTTGTAAAATAAAGATATTATAGAACCTTGTGCACCACTTATTGAAAGATTAATGTGAGTGTATATACATACACTCACTTTGGAGCCTGTACGGATTAGAGAAAATCCAAAATAAATTAAAACTGGTGCAATTAATTCTTGTTTTTTAAATTCATTAAAGATGTATGCTGTATAATTATTCCACTCTGGAAAAAAAGAACAGTTCAAAGAAATCATTAAAAACACAAATTTAACATGACATTTATGCCCATGATACTTATCATGGGCATAAATGTAAACTTCTGACCACAATTGTATGTACATATTGTACAGTCCTGATTGGAAAAGGAGCACTTTTTACTCTTAAGGTAACATTGTCTAACACACATCTAAACCATTTTTTGATCTACTGAATCTGGCGGTGAAGAGACTGAAAGTTATCTGCACTGCTGTATATTATGTATGCTGCCTTGTCATCTTCCATATTCTCTGCATTGTATTTTTATCAACACTTTGCTCTTCAGCTGTTGCAATAACCCAGTTTCATACAGGGATAATTAAAGAATTATCTCACCTTATCTTAAAGAGCTGTCACAGTCAAGTCATCCTCATAACTTCAATTACAGACAGTACCATTTATATTGTCTGTCATCCTGCAGTCTCTGCAGAACAAAAGCTACAACCACTTTGCTGCTATCTATTACCTGCTGGTGGAGCGGCTAAAGGCCCATCGCTGCAGTTTCCCAGTTGAACAGAGGCTCGACGCCCGTCAGCGACGACCCAGCACCATTGCCGAACAGACCGTCGTCAAGGTAACTTCGGGGAATTGAGGCATTTCTGAATAATGCATTTAGATTATTTTCCACGCGTCCCTGATCAAAGCTCTGTTATTCACACCTGCACCCAGTAACAAACACACAGAAAGACATGGGCCACCCATTTATCTGTCCATGTCTTCATGTGCTCTCTTGCAGTCTTTTCTACTCAGCCTTGATCTTAGTGCCTCTCCCTCAGTTGCATTATTCATAGTCTTTCTTTTCTTTGTCTGCTGCCTCTTCTTACCAGCACTGTGCAATTCCTCTCTCACCATGTAGTAGGCCCTACATGGCTTTTCTGTCTGGTTGGCAGCATAAAGGCAAAAATTTACCACAGCTCATATTTATCACAATTACATTCTTACGAAGGATATTGTTATGAACTGTGCTTAAATTAAGAGGTTTTGATGTAATTTCAAAGACTTGTCTCTATTTTCTCCCTCTCCACAGTCAACCAGTGTTTCTGCCCAGGTGGGTTTGCTCCAGCAGGGCGGTCGCTTGTTGCGTTCTCCTGCTGTGCCTCAAGCGTCCTCTGATGCTTTCACCTTCCCCCAGACTGCATCTCCCCTGGAGCAGAATTTCATGGTGGAGGATGTCAACACACCGAAAGTAGGTGCAATACTAGTAAAAACGGGTTGTGGCTTTATGAACGGGGATGCATTTTTGTTTGTTTGCGTGTCTCCTTGTTTGTTCTCTGTCCTCATATTACGCCTCGCTTACATGAGATGACTTAGTTGTGGAATTTGTAGTTATTACGGTCATTATCAGCTTCCCCAAGTATCATCCCGATAAGCTTGCCACGCTTTGATGAGCATGCCCGCTCACCTCAAATCAGAAATGTCTCTACACCTCAATATGTGCGTGTGTGTAAGACTCCTTTGAAGTCTTGAGCGTCTGCTGCCTGCCAGTGTTGGCGCTAGGCGATTAAAATAATTTTATTTTCAGTTACAATTCTGGCTTCCAACGACTGAAAAAATATATACTTGCATGATTATTGTGCTGTATTTATTTTTTTCAGTGTTTTGGCTCGTGTTATAAATCCAGATCTTCCCCTTTCTTTAAAGCTGTGTGCTTTGATCCCCTTCCTAAAAGGCTGAACTTACTCACGGTTTAGTTCAAACTGAGGATGATGGAACGAAAGCCTCTGGTCAACACATATCTATCCAGAGGAAGTTCTAATAAGGTTTCCATACCTGTGGAAGCCATCTGTTGCTCTCCACTGGCTTCTATTCAGATCACCTGAGGCCTGCAACTCTCCCTGGGCCTCTCATTACTGCAATGAGAGGCCCCCAGTTGTGAGAAGAGCTTCACGGTCAAAAACCCCCACTTGCCTGTGCTTAAGTTCCATCCTACCAAGTGTGTGTCCTGCACATTTTAAAATTATATATAATGAAAAGTACAGTTTTCAATGCAGTTATTGAGTAATCATGTTATTATTAACCATAAATAACATAGAATCAGGTTTTTGCCATTAACGAGCTGCCAGAGTGCAAATGACTTGTCCTCTTATGTAAGCACTCAGCTAACACTCACATCAGACAGGACACCTGTTTGTTCTGCAAGGCTCCTAGACAGGCATACACACAGACACACGTGTGCGCACACACACAATGCTCTACAACAGACATGTAGGAAAATGCATTGTAGCATTTTCCTACATGTCTGTTGTTAGTCTGTATGCCTATTACCAGAACAGACACCGGTGGTCTGATTTGACGGCTTCACACCTGTGGGGCTGCAGACACACACACGCACAAATACATGCAGTGTCATTCTTTAAAATTTCTTTTCCGTCTCACCAGCACTCCTGGCTCCAATAAAGAATGATTTTTACATGGTTTTTATTGTGTGTGTGTGTGAGAGTGTGTGTGAGAGAGAGAGAGAGAGAGAGAGAATAGAATGAGTCTGTGGTAACAGAGCAGAGAGTCAGAGTGCGTGTTATCTGCGTGAATGGAGTCTGGTTATGTAAGCAGTCCTGTGATGATGATGTGACCTAATGCAGAACTGAGTGAACACACATGGACAGGAAGCTTTTGCTCTGCTCCAGCGATCTCACTGCCCAGACTTCCTACCTATCCGCTGACAGCTCATCTTTTTTTTTTTTTTTTTTAGCGTCTGCCTTTTCTTTATCTTCCTCTGTTTCATTCACTCATTTCTTTTCGGTTCATGTCTCTCCCTTCTTCATCATACGTAAATGTATGTCTTCCCCTGTGATCCCCACTCCCCCAAACACTTTTGCCTGTTTTTCAGTGTAGTTTTCCCCTCTTGTCTTCTGTGTGTGAGTGGGTCTGTTGAGCAATAGCATTCCTATCCCAGCACACTACAGAAAGCAGATGGAGAACTGGGCAAAGCTGTTCTTTCTAGACCAACACCAGGCATTCCAGTTATTGCAGCAAATCATGCAGATGATCTATGTGTGTGATTTTATGCCTCTGTGTGTGTGTGTGCGCGTGTGTGTGTGTGTGTGTGCGCGCGTGCCAGTTACACAGCAGTTAGAATCGGAACTTGCTTTTTGGCCCTGCATTCCTTCATCCCCACCCTCTAACACATACAGGCCTGTGTGCTGTAACAAACACACACACACTCCCCTAGTATGGTGACTGGAGGGAAAACGGTTGTCAGCATGGTGATGTCCTTTTATCCAAATTGTCTAGTGCAACTGATGGATTTTGTCATGGTTTTTTTGTGTGTTTGTATATGAACCTTTTATATGTATTTGAGAAACCTGATTTGACTAATAACTTTAATTTTTGAGCATTTTAAAGTCAATATTTAACGTTTTTACCATCTAGGTCAATGGCTGCCTGCTGGACCCCCTACCTCCCCCCACTGTCCTGCGCAAGTCGTCCACCTCGTCGCCTAGCAACATGATGGAGACATCTATTGATGAGGGCATTGAGACTGAGGAGCCCGACACAGAGGATGATCCGCCTCACCTGTTCTCAGCCTATCAGACAGCTCGATTTGGCCAGCGGCGACACACCTTGTCTGAGGTCACCAACCAGCCAGGGGCTGCGAACCAGGGTATGATGCAGCTCTGTTAGCAGGCACATAATGATCAAATAAAACTGTTTATCTAAATCTCTGCATTGACATGAAAAAACATCTTGCCCCTCAGGTAAATTATTCACTTTAGGCCAAAACCCTTCCATGGGTAGCGTGGACTCGGACATTGGCTACGACATGGGCTCCATGCACAGTGATCTTGGCCTGCTGGAGGATCCCCCTCTCTGAGTGAAGTGGTTCCGGCCAACAGCTCTCCCCCTGGGGTCACCCCTACACCTTTCTTGAATGCCAGGCCTGCCAATCCAGCTATGGCTGCCCTGACTTCCCAGCACAGGGAGACACACAACCGTTCCCCAATAAGCTTCAGAGAAGGGCGCCGTGGCCTCTGATACCTCCCTCACCCAAGGTCAGAAGCAGACAGAGTTCTTTTCTTTTATAGCCATTATTTACCCGGGAAAGGTATCTCTTGAGATGTAGCGTCTCCTCACTGACTTCATTATAAGTTAAATATGGTATCTTCCTTGTTAAATGCATAAAAACATCCCACCTTTAATATAAAGTCTTCCTGCCTGTAATATGATGTGACATGATTTAATTGAAAAATTTGAGCTTTAATTTAAGGGGGTTATCAAGAATATTCTGTTAACCTTTTAGGAATTAAAGTCTTTCTATTTTTACAGAAAGTAACAGCACACACTAAGATAATAATAAATATAAGGGTTTTTTTTTGCGACTTGGACTCAAATACTAGTTCTGGAACATTACCAGCTGAGTTTCTTCTTTGTGAAGCTTTGCCAGGTCTTTATTGCAGCTTCCATCAATAGCAGCTTGTTTGGGTTGTTTTTTTCTTTTCTTTTTTTCCTCTATCCTCACTTTCATCTTCAGTAATTGAAGCAGCTCAGCTGGGTTAAGGTCAGGTGACTGACTCAGACATTTAACAAATTCCTTTTTTTAGCCTTAGGAAGCTCTCTGGTTGCTTTTGCAGTATTTTTTTAAATAATTTTCCATTTTGTGCTATGAAGCACCATCCTCTCAGTTTTACAGCATTTGACTGAAACTGAGCAGACACTATAGCTTCAGTTAAACTGGCACGCATGCAGTCCACTGTTGTAAACAGTGTCTCCATCATGTTTGACAGAATATGTTTTATGGGTTGGATCAATCAGAAGATAATCTACTTATTTATTTATTTGCAGAAGTGCACTGGATTTTTTAAAATGATTTCTAAGAAAGCCTAATCTGTTCTTTCTTTTTTGTGTTGCCAGTTGTTTCCATCTTGAGGTAAACCCTCTGTATTTACATTCTTGACTGAGGACTTCCTTAAAAGAATGTACCAAATTGTTTGTTTGGCCACTCCTTAGGCATCTGCTGTTTCTCTGAGAGGTCTGTTTGATTTTAAAGCCTAGTGATGGACTCTTTCACTTGCACTGACACCTCTTTGGACTGCATATTGAGAGTTTCATGAACAGCTAGCAAATGACAGTTTAACACTTGAAATCAGCTTCAGAACTCTCTCCGCCCCAAACCTACTTAATTGCGTTACTGTCCAAGTAACGTATAGCTAAACATATACACAAATCAGCCACAACATTAAAAGGTTGTGCTGCCAGAACAGCTCTGACCTGTTGAAGCGTGGACGCCGCAGGACCTCTGAAAGTTTTATCTTGACTTCGCATGACTCTAATGTAGCCCGCTCCTCGACAGGTGCCACTGTCATGAGATTTTCTGTTTAATTCCTCTTTCAGTGGTTTTGTATCTGATTGGTGTATATTGCTTTTAGATAAAAGTGCCCCACTTGCCCCCCACCCTCCTCCCCTTTTCACACACTTTTTTTCCCCCTCAGTCGTCTTTTTCCTCTCTCCCCCTCTCCAGTCTCTCTGATGACTATTATGGTGATGATTCACCTTATGAATCAGAGACAGATATTTGAAGGTTTCAGCCCACATATCCCCCACCACCACCACCACCACCCCTCTCCATCCCTGTCCTCAATCGTTTTCACTCTCTCTTTCTCTTTATTTCTCCCTCTTCACATACTCGTTCCCTGGCTTGCTTTTCTTTTTCTATTCAAAGTTTCAGTCTGTGGCAGGCAGTATTTGTTTCCCCTTCATGTGAAAGAGAAGCCAAAATATAAGAGGGAATGTTAAACAACATCTATCTATCTCTCAGTTTACTGCTACTTTATTCTGTGCCTGCTGGTTATAAATCACCTGCACTTTAGCCCAGTAGAATCTATAATTACATTTCAGAAATGTGTGTTTCTTCCCGGGCCTCCACAGTGACAGTCTGCACTGCGCGCTCCCACTTGGTGTGTCAGTCATTTATTTATTTTCCGTAATCCTCTTTGGAGAGTGTTGATGTGGTGGATTCTTTTGCGTCAGACTGCTGACTCTGGTTTTAAATAACTCCCACCATCACAGTGAGTCAGGTCCTATCGTTCGCAGCCACAGTTCGTCACCACTGGATGGGTCTTATCTGAGCTACTTGCTTTTGCGCACACACACGCACAAAGATACTGTCATATATGTGCACAAATGCTACAGGCACAGCAGCTCATGACGTACATGCACATACAGGCAATGAAAAGCGCTAACCAGTCAAACTGTTTGCTTACGTCAGTGACTGTCAAGCCTGACTCTCAGAAAGGCTAGAAAATTTGACTTCCTGTTATGAAAAGAAAGAGATTATATTGATCAGGTGTGAGAATCAATACTAACTCTGTTTTTGTGGGGATTTCTTTGTACTCTCAGGTTTAGTCGCATTTCGGCAGCACCTCCAGAACTTGGCGAGGACCAAAGGCATCCTGGAGCTAAACAAAGTCCAGATGCTGGTGGAGCAGATGGGCTCCGGAGATGGGGCCACCATGGACCCCCTGGGACCACAACACCACTTGCACAACCTCCTAGAGGTTAGTCCTGCTGCGTAATCACACAGAAATACACCCTCATCTTTCGCTTTCAAAACCAGCTTCAGTCCCTGTCACTGTCCTGACCCCATGTCACCAAGAAAAAAAAAAAAAACAGGCACTCAGGCTGTTGTGTAACAACACCAACCAACGAAGCAAGATTACATAACACC